>PVIU01003567.1:0-142977 GCA_004026605.1 Ondatra zibethicus | reverse complement strand
ATGGTTCTGATGTGTTCTTGGATTCGATTTGCTAGTATTTTATTTAGTATTTTTGCATCAATGTTCATGAGTGAGATTGGTCTGTAATTCTCTTTCTTAGTATTGTCTTTCTGTGGTTTGGGTATCAGGGTAATTGTAGCCTCATAAAAAGAGTTTGGCAATGTTCCCTCTGTTTCTATTGTGTGGAATAATTTGAGGAATATTGGTATTAGTTCCGTTTTGAAAGTCTTGTAGAATTATGAGCTGAAACCATCTGGTCCTGGGATTTTTTGGGGGGGTTGGGAGAGACCCATATCTATCACCATGCACAAAACTCAAGTCCAAATGGATCAAAGACCTCAACATAAATCCAGCCACACTGAACCTTATAGAAGAGAAAGTGGGAAGTACACTTGAATGCATTGGCACAGGGAACCACTTCCTAAATATAACCCCAGCAGCACAGACACTGAGAGAAACAATTAATAAATGGGACCTCCTGAAACTGAAATGCTTCTGTAAAGCAAAGAACACAGTCAACAAGACAAAATGACAGCTTACAGAATGGGAAAAGATCTTCACTAACCCCACATCAGACAGAGGTCTGATCTCCAAAATATACAAAGAACTCAAGATATTGGACACCAAAAGATCACATAATCCAATAAAATATGGAGTACAGACCTAAACAGAAAACTCTCAACAGAGGAATCTAAAATGACTGAAAGACACTTAAGGAAATGTTCAACATCCTTAGTCATCAGAGAAATGCAAATCAAAACAACTCTGAGATTCCATCTTACACCTGTAAGAATGGCCAAGATCAAAAACACTGATGACAACTTATGCTGGAGAGGTTGTGGGGAAAAGGGAACACTTCCGCATTGCTGGTGGGAATACAAGCTGGTACAACCCCTTTGGATGTCAGCGTGGTGATTTCTCAGAAAATTAGGAAACAACCTTCCTCAAGACCCAGTAACACCACTTTTGGGTATATATCCAAAGGATGCTCAATCGTGCCACAAGGACATGTGCTCAACTATGTTCATAGCAGCTTTGTTTGTCATAGCCAGAACCTGGAAACAACCTAAATGCCCCTTGATCGAAGAATGGATAAGAAAATGTGGTACATTTACACAATGGAGTACTCCACAGCAGAAAAAATTAACGACAGTTTGAATTTTGCAGGAAAATGGATGGAACTAGAAAACATTATTTTGAGTGAGGTAACCCAGACACAGAAAGACAATTATCACATGTACTCACTCATAGCTGGTTTTAAAACAAAGCGAGGAAAGCCAGCCTACAAACCACAATCCCAGAGAACTTATATAACAATGCGGACACTAAGGGAGACTTACATAGATCTAATCTACATGAGAAGTAGAAAGTATAAAAAGACAAAATCTCCTGAGTAAATTGGGAGCATGGGGACCTTGGGGGAGGATTGAAGGGGGAAAGGGAGAGGCAGGGAGGGGAGCAGAGAAAAATGTAGAGCTCAATAAATATAAAAAAAAAACCAAAAAAACAAATACTAGAATCCTTCTTTACTTTCTGAGCTTTGCCTGATGTACTCATGGATTTTATTGAAGCAATGCTTTGTGTGAGAGGCCAGGATGGGTGGTTCAGAGTTTATACATTGGGCTGGGACATGGCTCAGTACAATCCTTCAAAATATGGACTTAGAAAAGTCTTAGGAATCGGGTATGTCTGACCTGTGACTTCCTCATTCATAAGATGGGGTCGCAAGAGAATGACCACCTTGAATATTGGTTGAGAACAAAAAGCGCCAATATAGCAATTAGGGCAGAGCTTCCCAATCCTCAGGGACTGATGAAACTGTAACTATGGCAGCTGGTACCCTTCATCTCTGCATCTTCTTTGACCTCTTCATGGATGAGGTAGTAGGTTCTCATCTACAGGAACTACACATGTGGGGCTTAGACTCTCATCCTTTTCAGTGCCCAAGTTAAATCCATCAGGAATCAGGCAGTAGTGGGCAATAGCTGACTTGAGTAGCCTCTACCATTATAATTTAAATTGTTATGTTTTCCTGTATAAAATAGAAAACAGTGGGAAGTGGGTTTTGCACTCTAGCCAGTAAGTGCTATAATATTAAAATTATATTTACGTAATTATTAAAATTTCTGTATGTTTCTGAATGAACTCTCTGACTACACTGGACCTTCATGGTGAGGACAGAATTCAGTTAGTTCTCACACAAATATCACAATACAAAAGTAGATGGCACATGATACTGTTTGGACCTTCGGAACTCTTAACATAACTTATAGAACAGTTCAAGTTTTTGTTCTAGTCTCAGAGTCAGCAACACTTTATATTCTAACCCAGTCTTGGTTAAAATCCTTCACTGCCTCGCTGGCTGGTGAGTTGCCGGAGGAGAATGCAGAGTGCAGCCAAATGATGAATGTGTGTGCTCGGCCCTGTTTTCGGAGCAGGAGACATGTATGTATACGTGTCTTCCATCACTATAAGATGGTTAATGGGAAAAACAATCAAAATAACAAATTGCACTTATTTTAATCTGTCGGTTAAAGATGTAAACACACGAAAACAAGACTGCTTCCTTCCCCTCTACAGACCCAGGAAACAAAGCCCGTTTGCTACCACCGACACACCTTTGTCAAGTAAATTAAATGTCTGTTGGTCACGTGATTATGCGGGTCACGTAACTTTCCTCTCTGTAATTCCACCCTCACCTCTGTACTGTGAAATAACAGCATCACGACACACAGGGCTGCTTGAGTGCCTGTTGCTAAACCCAGCTTCTGACCATTCTCAGTGCCTTAGTGAGAATCAAGTTCTCGGGTGCAGTTCTCAAAACTGGCCACAAAAGGCGCCACTTGTAGGCGCAGCTCCATTGCTCCCTGTTTAAACTAGAAGCAAAACTGAGGAGATACTTCATTTTCAAGAGAGTGAAAGTGGGAATTTGCTGCTAATTACAGTAGCTGTATCTGTCATCGATAATGGCCTGGAGTTTTCCTTTGGGGTCGTGCACACGGCCCGTGGGGTCATGTGTGTGGCAGAATCCCTGACCTCCACACACACGACACGCTTCAAGTGTTTTATTCTCCCAATCCGAAAACCCAGATTGTCACCAATGAATCCTGCATGTCCCATCGGGGCAAAAGTGTCCCCATTTGAAGATAACAGTATAACAGTAGTGTTATCATTAATGTAGCTTTTTTTTTTTTTTTTTTGGTGTTTCAGTGTGAACTTTTTAGAATGTGTTTCCAAAACAAAACAAAGCCGAAGGAAGAAGAAAGGAAAGGAAAGAGGGGCTGGAGACATGGGCCACACAAGCATGAGGACCCAAGTTTGAGATCTAAAACCCATGTAAAGAGGTGGTCATTGCTCCATCCGCAGCCCTGCAGAGACAGAGCTTAGACCCCCGGGTCTCACTGGCCAGGCAGCCCAGCATGACTGAGCAGTGAGGCTAGAGGGACATGACTTACTCAGGAAAATGGTGCTCTGCAAACGTGTTTTCCCCCAGCCCGGTGTAAGAATGCCACGTGTGAAGATGGAAGATGGGCTCTGCTAGCCTTAGCAGGGGAGGCAGAGAGAAGCATCTCTGGGGCTCAGTGGCCAGCCTTCGAACCAAGTCAGTGGTTAAGGGGAGAAGCAATAAAGACTGCTAACATGGACCTCTGCTTTTTACATACATGCACACGCACACACGAACACACAGACGTGGGTTTTAAAAAGCCAATGAGGATGGGACATGTGGCGAAGTAAAAGAAGCAAAAGGAGCTCAGCTGAACACGGCCTGGAATGAATGTTCTAAAGGCTCCAAGTGACCACTGTGACGTCATGATGCTGGCACTAAGTTGAATTTTGCATTAAAGTGCATTTTCTAAAGTGTGTAATCACCTTGTAGTTATGTAGAAAACTGCCTTTAGAAGGCATTCTGGGGTGCTGAGAGAACATAGAGCTACAACCTGTTGTAAATTGGAATAACGCAAGACCAAGCCATTCACACACACACACACACACACACACACACACACACACGTATATACACGTGTGTGATAGACACATGTATAGATATCACTTATGTATGCCTGTGTACATACATGTGCCCTCATGGATAATATTTCTCATACTTTCTGCCATGTGAATTAGTTTGGATATATATAAATTAATGTTATTTAATAAAATTAATATATGCATTAGGTAGTATTATAACCATTTTATATTTGTGTACACACAGGTAAACATACACACACACACAGAGAAAATCATACATGAGAAGCTGGACATTAGTGACAGGTCTGTGACTGACTCTTTAAATGTCTGGGTTTTAATTTGTGCAGTGTATAATCAAGAACAGAGAACACTGAATTTCCTTGTGATCTTCAGGGCTATTTGAATGCTTTCATAGCTTTACTTCAGGTTCTGAATCTAAATACATCTGGGCACAAGCATGCTAAACTTATGTGTAGAGCAAGTGGGCTGCTGGTGTTATGACACAAATAGCCAGTAGATGGCAGTGTGCAACCAAGAAACCAAAGCTTGCCTCCAGATGCTGTTTTAATTAGCTAAAAGGAAAACAGGTATGGCTCCACGTAACATTTATTTATTTATTTACTTACTTACTTTAATTTGCCTGAGCAGCCACCAAGGGCAGATGGTTTCCCCTCCCTCCTCCTGGCTTAAGTATCAGGGGAGAAGGAATATCAAGAGACAATCAATTGCTGGTCAGGGCCAGCCCCCTGAACTTCAGTCCGGCAAACATCATCAGCTCTGTGCCATCTTCGAAATTGCTGCAGTGGAAGGAAGCATGGAGCTATCAATTACTTCCAGGGCTGCAATGGCCTCTGTCCTTGAAAACCGGGCCTGCTGACTCTGTGGGTGAGATAAGGGTTGCGGTGTGGGCTGGAGGCAGGCTTCTCCATCGGTGTCCTAGAAGTTGATCTGGGGCCCTGGAGGAAGAAATGAAAGACTGGCTTAAAGAGTACACGACAGCCATGTCCCTGCAATGAATTACCGTGAGCTGGCCAGCACAGTAATTGCATCACGGAGACTGAGGAATCAGCTTTTTTTTTTTTTCCTTTTTTCTTTTTTTTAAGGAAGCAAGAAGCCTTCCCTGAAAGACCACCTCTCCTGGAGCCGTTTCCTTTGTCTGAGGGGAGAAGCTGAATGCCAGGGAACTGCATGTCATCTGTACAGATCACATACAAGTTATATCTTTGCTGAGTTTTTTTCAGAGTAATACCCACATTAACCAGTGCGGAAGGTAGTGTCAATACCATTTTGACAAAGAAGCAAAGTGAGTCTCAGAAAGAGTGTGCAGCTGAGTTTGGGGGATGGCTCAGTTGGTAAAAAGCTTGCCTTGAAAGCAGTAGGACCCAAGTTAAATCCCTAGCAACCATGCAGGGTGTGGTCATACACACTTGTAATCCCAGTCCTGGGGAGCCAGAGACATGGATTTCTGGGTCTCACTGGTTAGGCATATAGCCTAAAAGGTGGGCTCTAGGTCGCGGAGAAACCCTGTCTCAGGAGGTGTATGGTGTCCTGAGGATGACTCTTGAGGTTGTCTGTTGGCCCTCACATGCATGCTCAAACATGAGAATACACACATATGTGCATGCACACACACACACACACACACACACACACACACACACACACACACACTTTATCACTTCCTTTGTTCCCAGACCTCTTTCAGGTACTGAAAGGGGTTCTTTTGTGGAGGCAAATGTAGATGTGTGTAGTCTACACACACGTGTGGCAGTACCTGAGGGTACCAGTGTTTTGGTCTGCGGCTCCCCACCTGGTTCTCACTGAACCTGGAATTTGTTTGGCTGCCAACAAGCCACAGCGATCTTCCTGTCCCTGTCCCCATTCAGTGCTGGATTTACAGCCACACATTCAGCTGCATCTAGCTTTTCCTGTGAGGACTTGGGGTCCGATCTTGGGTCCTCCTGCTTGAACAGCCAGCACTCTTATCCACAAAGCCATCTCCCCAACTCCTCATAGGGACTCTAGTTAAACATGGTGGAGTCCTTTTGTATGAGATTACTGTTCCTTCCTACTCTGCTTCTTAGCTGATAGAAATGGGGCAGAAGATATTATTGGTAGTTGCATTGGTCATCAGTGAGGTTTTTCTCTTTAGTGTATGGCTTCAGAGCTGCTGTCTCTTTATAACTAATGGGTACTGTTGATGATAATTTGATTGACATATTGTAATAATGGCATGCGTTCATTAGGAACTGTGAGATAATTTAAAACTCATATGCAGTTCAAAATTTTAAAAAGTAGAGAGAGGGGTCAAGCGTTCGTACTCTCGCAAGGACTCAAGTTCTGTTCCCAGAAACCATATTAGGAAACTTACAGCTCTTTATACCTCAGGCTCCAGGAAATCTGGTGTGTCTGGTCTCTGTGAACATGTGAACCTGTGCAAGCCCACCCAGAACCCTATACATAATTTTAAAAAAGAAAATCTTTTTCTGAAGCAGAGAGGGGTCACGGGGAGGATCAGTCAGTAAAAATTTTACTCTGCAAACGTGAGACTCTGAGCTGGACCCCCCGCCCCCAGTCTGCAGGTAAGAAGCTGTGCATAGTGGTTTACACATGTTCTGGGGAGGTGAGCATGGTGAAGACAGATCCTTGGGCCTCGTTGGACATCCTGGAGTAAATAGAGAACTCCAGGCTAATGAGACCATCTCAAAGGAGGTGCATGGCATTTCTGAGGATGAGAGCTGAGGTGGCCCTCTGGTCTTCATAGACAAGGATGTAAACACACACAGCAGAGAGGGGTCCTATCCTGTGAGGTGGTATGGATGACCCAGGGCACAGTACAGCAAGAGATATCAACCAGACACAGAAGCCAAGTGTTGCTGGGTTGTACCACACGTGGGATGCATCAGAACTGAATACCTACTGGGAAGGGCGAGAAAGGTGTCTTCTAAGGCTGAGGGAGGATGGAAGGAACCCTCAGTTGTTGATCCATTTTAGAGTTTCAGGTAAAAGGAAAAATATCCAAGGATGATTTTGAATAAATGGACTAAAGGCATAAACTATGTTTCTTTCTTTTTTTGATTTTAATTGTTTTTCTTATTCTTAAAGTAAACTAACCAGATATTTGCTCATCACATAAGAGCCATCCATATTTATCCAGGAACATTTCAAACACATTGGAAAGTAAAAACAAATGTGTGTATGCTCGTCTCACTATCCAAGGGTCAGAATTTTCAGGCAAATGTAGTGACTTCTATATGGGCCTAACCTCAGTATCTGTGGAGCTGAAACGGGAGAACTGGAAATGAAAGGGCCAGCCTGAGCTACAAGGTGAATTGCAGGTCAGCCTGGTGTCTTAGCAGCTTTTCTATTGCTGTGACAAATCAACTTTATCAAGAAAGCGTTTGATTTGGGGCTCGTTTTCCCAGAGTGCTAGTGTCCATGGCCATTGTGAAGGGGAGCGCGGCAGTAGGGAGGAAGGCGAGGCACTGGAGCAGCAACCATGAAGGGGAGCACAGCAGTAGGGAGGAAGGCGAGGCACTGGAGCAGCAGCCGAGAGCTCTCATCTGATTCCCACCTAGCAACACAACTTCCCTAACAAACCTGCACCTCCTGAGCCTTCCCAAACAGTTCCACTCTGAAGTCACTAAGCACCGGTCTGTATGAGCCTATGGG
The DNA here is from genome assembly GCA_004026605.1 of Ondatra zibethicus. Lineage (NCBI taxonomy): Eukaryota > Metazoa > Chordata > Mammalia > Rodentia > Cricetidae > Ondatra > Ondatra zibethicus. Next base: position 135,339 of record PVIU01003567.1, on the reverse strand, counting down.
GCATTCTCTTTCAAACCAGCATACCTGGGCTACAGTGTGACAGTCTTTCTTGTAACATAAAAACAGAAATAGTAGCAACAACAGAAAGCAGACCCTCTCCCGCAAATAAAAACACCAAAGGGTAAAACTTTTAAGTAATTTATTTTTTCCATCTTTTCCATCCGAAACACATAAGATTTCAACAGAGACTATGAACTGTATTTTCATTGCTGTGTACTTCAAAAATATCTCCTGCCTCAATTGCTAGTTTTTCTTAAAAGAAATCCTCTCTTTATGTATCTGCATCCTAGATTTTTAAAAATTCCATCAGCTGTGTTTATTTATTAGTGTGAATGTTTGTGGGTATGCCTGTGCCACATGGACGCCAGAGGACACCTTCAGCACCTGGTTCTCCCCTTCCACCACCATGTAGGTCCAAGGGATTGAACTCAGGCCATGAGACATGGTGACAAGTTCCTTTATCGGATAAGCTTTCTCACTGCCCCCCCCCCCGCTTACATTTTTAAAAATCCCCTTTTTATGTTATACAGTAGGTGAGTTTGAATGTGGAATGAAAAGGCTCTCCCCACCCTTTAAGAAATACAGCGTGCCACACCTTGAAAACCTACTCTTGGGAAACAGTCATGGGCATGTGCATTCCTGGGGATGAAATTGTTTCAAGTCAGCTTGAAACAGCTATAGCACCAGTGACTCTAATCTCCTCTGTGTTTGGAGACCACGAGAAGGAATATGCCCCTGTCTTAGACCTTTGCTGGCCCTCATATTCGGGATCTCTGCATCTCTCAGGTGGCTCTCAAGCCAGCTGAGACACCGACTAGCACCACAGCCAGGGAAAGCTGCGTCTACCGGAGAGCTTTGCAATCTGGGTTATTCCAAGCCTCTTCCCCTTTTCTTTGCTGAGTGGTTGCTTCTGGAAGCCCCGTGGGCCATCTGGTTGCACGCAGATGACAGCACGCCCCAGGATCTCCCTTGTCCCTGCCATGCAGCTTATTTTTGCATAATTTAAGCATGACATGGTTGTGCCATTTAAGTTCTGTGAAATTGGTGTTCTCCCATCCATGAAATTATATACATCTTGGGAATATTTCCAGTTACTAAAGGGGTGAATGCATTTCTGAAGAGGGGTGCAGCAGCAGACAACAGTGGACTCCATTGAGCCACCCTCGGAAAGCACAGTTATCTCTCTGTGCCATGTTGAGACACAAAGGTAGACATTTGCTGTTTAAATCCTAGAGTCACGAAACTGCAAGCATAAGCGTTCCTTTATGTATTTGTCCTAATTCATCCTGTCTTTCTCCAGCTTCCCCCACCAAGATTCTTCTTCATGTCAGATCACACATCTAGAGGCTAACACTGCAGACTGTGTGTTCCCTTGTTCTGGGTGTCCTGGATAAAGATGAGAAACTATTCAAAGAATGTTTAAAGTTGAGGGATTGCCATGTGTGGATGCAGAACTTGTTCACTGCACGGATGGGAGTAACAGGGAGTCGTGAAGAGGCATGCTTTGCTCTCTTTCTCAGGTCTCTGCATTACTGACACAGGAGAGGTAGGCGCCTTGTTCATAAAAAAAATCACACATGCAGAAGGATGTTTCTTCTTGTATTTTGGGATACCCATATGAACTTAGTTACAGTGAACATTCTAGGCTTTCCTGCTTTTGCGTTCCAATGATGATCTATAATTAGTAGGACAGTTTAGTCTGGCTACAGCGGAAAGCATACCTGGGTGGCTCAGTAGCTTAACATTGGCAAGCTTGGCATGGAATACAGCAGTTCTCTAAGGAGATGACTTTCCAGAGAAGATATTGGTAGCCGGAGTGCTTCCATTCCATAAACCATGACTTAGGACATATTTTGAACAGGGTCTCATGTGTCCCAGGCTGGCCTTGAACCTGCATGTAGCTGTGGATTACCTTACATTTCTGATATTCCTGAATGAATGGGTTAGAGGTGTGAGTCTCCATGCCCTCTTTTATTTTATGGTGTTGGAGATTCCGTCTATGGATTTGTGCATTCTTCACTAGCACAATGCAAACTGAGCTACATCCTCAGCCTGCTTATGTTTTATCATGAGGCTTTGCAGGATAGTGATGTCGGTAGATCGGTGGGCTCACACCTACTCTATAGTGTACGCTAGCCCAAAGAAGTCAAGGGATACTTTCATTGACTATGAGGCAGAAGAGATCATTTGGGCCCTACTTAGCTGTCAAGGAGTATAGGAAACCAATGGTCAAGAAATAAAGTCTGAGCACACGTCATTTCTCTCCTGTGTTCTCTGAAGTTGAGCAGAAGTCCAGAAGAAGACCCCAACTATTAATCAAAATATCCGTGGAGAGATTGTTTCATGCTGAGTGCCACACTGTCCGTTTCTGCTGGATTCCTTTATGTAGACTCTACATTGACAGAGGCGGGACTGCCAGTTAACTGCAGAAACAGTTTATAAGGACTATAATCATTCCCAGAACAAGGAAATAGGAAACTGGACTTCATACTCAGAACCACCAGAGGTCACGCATGCATCATAGTTTGCTGGGAGTTCAGCTGCAGCTTCTAGCTCGAAAGCTTTACAACTTCAGGATCATCCTTTAAGCCCGATTTCACCCAGAGCTTTTATACAAATTCTTCCTGTTTTCATACCAGCAGAGGTGGGGTGCTAAGCTGCCAAGAAGATGCTAGCAAGCCTTATCGACCACATTTATCATTATGATGAAAGGAAAAAATCGTCTTTTAAAGTGAACGTTTTTCTCTTCTGCATTTTAAATTGTTTATTTGGTGCACAAAATTATTTTCACTGTGACCGGAGAGATACTGATCAGGGACGACCAATAAATTATGTCTGCCTGACTGTGATATTGTCTGTTATAAGTGGTACCCATGCTTTCAGATAGCTGATCTCTTTCTGTGTATAGATGCACTCTCTGGGGACAGCTGTCATGAAAATGCTCTTGATGTGCTTTGTGACATGTCCATCATTCTCATTCCGTGTGGCTCTTCATTGAAGCTGTCAAGGTGGATATAAGCTGGGAGCCACGCTGTCTTATTTCTCTGTCTTCTTACAGGAAGACCACTTGCACAGACAAAGCCCAGCAAGGGCAGTAGGCTTCAGTCCTGCAGAAAGATGAACGCCTGTATGGCAGAGCTCCTGCGTGTGTGTCGGTTAGATTCTGTTGCGAATCGGCAGCCATGAGGCGTAAGACAGGACTGTTCTCTGGAGCCAAAGAACAAAGAAAATTAGTTTGGGGTGTTGATGACAGATGGGTAAATCTTCTTTGAGTACGTTTTTGAAAACAAGAGTGCTTTACTTTTTATTTGTTTGCTTGTTTATTTATTTATTTATTTTTGCTTAAAGAGCCTTATCCTTGGCCAACATGAAAATCCTTAATATCTGACCTTAGCCTTGAGTCTTTAGTGTATAAAGATTGAGATAGGGCTGGGAACATGGCTCCCTCGGTCAAGCACTTGCCTGAGTTTGATCCCCTAGAACGCACATTAAAAAGTCAAGCATGATGGTGCACACTTGCAATCTCAGCTCTAGGGAGATGGAAACAAACAGATTCCTGAGGCCCAGCCTAACCTGCTTGGCGAGTTCCAGACCAGTGAGATGCTTATTCTTAAAAAACGAATTGGAAAGCACCTGAGAGATGAAAACTAAAGTTGTCCTCTGGCCTCTACATGCACCCACATACATGTGCACATGCACCCACATACATGTGCACATGCACCCACATACATGTGCACATGCACCCACATACATGTGCACATGCACCCCATACCTGTGGGTCTTCATACAATGCACACATGAATATATAAACACATGCAGCTGCAGCTCATGCCATATTCCCCGTGACTCAAAATAGAGATTTATTCATCAGCATGGTAGATAATGTGGCCTCTTAAAATATATTTAGTTTTGTTTTCTTGCAGTTCCTGTATAAGAAGGAAGAAGGATTAGATGTGTGCTTTCTGTGTGTGTAGAGTTATCACACCACTCTCATCGCACGTCCTCCTAGAATCAGCTGATAGGAGACAGCTCCTACTCCATTGAAAGGAGAGACTACTAACAACACACAATGGTTTTACCTAAAAGTCATTAATGCTAAGGAATTAGATGACAAACCATTTGTATTGAACAAATGGAGCATAAGAAAAAGCTACGGAAGCCTTCATTATCACTGTTGCCAAATGCAGTCATTAGTTACAAAGTTGGTGTGATGTATCATTAAGCAATATCAAGAAGCAGTGGGCTGATGACCTGGTTAGCAGGTTTGGAAGCTTAATTAGCCTATTTAGTGACCTGTATGAGTTTCTTGTCTTGTTGCTATGATAAAATACCCTGAGAAAGCAACTCAAAACAGAAAGGGTTTATTTAGCTCACAGTTCAAGTCATAGTCCATCATGGCAGGCAGCTCAAGGCATCAGGAGGTCAAAGTCCCTGCTCACATTGTAGCCACAGTCAGGAAGCAGAGAGCAAGGGCTGCCTTCCCCGGGTGCTGTGCTTGCTGCTCTGTTCTGTGTGGTTTAGAAACCGTTGTCCAGGGAATGCTATTTCTCACCAGTAAGATCATTCTCCGCACCTCGGTTAATGGAATCAAGATAATCCACAGGTGTGGCAGCAACTTGCTTCCCAGGAGATTCCAAATTTTGTTAAACTGGCAAACAGTGACAGCAGCTATATTCTACAGATTAGGATAAATCAGCAAACATATTGCTAAGTTGAAGACATTTTGAGGGTTTCTTCCTTCCTTCCCTCCCTCCTTTCTTTCTTTCCTTTAAAAAAACCGAAAGCCAAGAAATATCAAGTCTTCAGGCCATCATTTTCCATCCTACAGACTCGCATTATGGAATCTCCTTCCACTCAGCTCTGAAACAAAGACAGGAGAGCCATCAACACTTTGCACTTTCGCCTGGGGGGGGGACGCTTGTCCACCTGTGAGGCTGGTTAGGCATCCTTGGGAGGAGAAACCTTTCCTTGTTTGTAGAGCAGAAGCAAAGGAGCTGCTCCTGCATCCACACTTCCTCTCCGGGTTCCATTGTTTTTCTTTCTGCTCATTAACATGGTGGTATGTCTGTGTCTTTAGAGATATCAAGAAAGAGAAAGGAAACTGTACGCTTCAGAAAGAAATTTCCAGCCATGTCTTTAATATCAAAGTGTGCAGTTAGTCATCCTGGAAATACCTAGCAGCCCCCTGGAAGATGGTTTCCTGTTCTGATACTTATGGGTTTTATACAGGGCAACTGCATGTGTATGGCATGGAGTTGGAGCTGAGGAAGGTGGAATCCATAATAAATGTGAACATTTCTTTGTATATATGTGTATGTGTGAGTGTATGTGTGTTTATGTGTATATCATGTATGTAATGTGCAGTGTGTGTGTGTGTGTGTGTGTGTGTGTGTGTGTGTGCCAGACAACCTCAAGTGTCCTCCCTTAGGCTCTGTCTACCTTGTTTATTGGGATAAGTTTTCTCACTGGCCTATAACTTCCCACATGAGTTAGTCTGGCTGTTCAGGAGTCCCTGGGGATTCCTGCTTCCTCAGCACAGGAATTACAAATGCATGCCCTCATGCCAGACAGTTTTACATGAGTTCTGATGACTAAACTCAGGTCCCAAGGCATGCGTAGCAAGCAGTTTAACAAATGAGCTGTTTCCCCATTTCCTGGGTTTCCTGGGTTGTGGCTTTAGTTCAAGCCTCCCAACCACTGTAGAGCAGATGTGAAGTTTTCCATAAGCTTCTCTCCATTTCTGACTCAAATCCTTGAAGCTCTTTGCCAACCAACTGAGCCCTCACCTTGGCTGCACCGTGTAACCCACTCTTTCTTATCCATCACTGGTAGATGAATCTTCCTAAAACATAAAATGCTCAGTTACCGTGAACAACAGTTCAAGTGTAGACAAACCCGTGTTGCCTTCCGGATGCCCCTAAAGCAGCGGTTCTCAACCCTCCTGATGCTGCAGCTCGTCAATACAGTTCCTCACGCTGCGCTGACCCCCAACCGTAAAACTATTTTCATTGCTACTTCATAACTGTAATTTTGCTGCTGTTATGAATCATGTAAATGTCTGTTTTCTGATGATCTTTTGGGGTTCACTACCCACAGGTTGAGAACCACAGCACTAAGGGGTTACTGTCATTTAAGCTGCGCATTGACTTGTAAAGATAGAGGAGCACTCGGGGTTTGCCACCACAAGCACTTTCATCAGGCAACTCTTGTCCGACTGTCCCCCCCCAGAACGTGTTTCATTTTAACCAACACACAGCTGAAATGTAGTTTTTCTGGACTTCAGAATACTCTCCTCTGTCTTTCCCTCCCTTCCTCCCTCCCTTCCTCTCTATGCGTTCACAATAAAACCTAGCATCAACATGGTCTCCTCCGCTGCCATCAACATCATGAACACCGCCACTGCTGCCATCCAAAAACTCTTTGGTGCCAAAGGAGCATCAGCTACTCTCTCAGACTCTGTGTGGATCATCCCATCTCCTGTTACAGTCTACATGCTCCTTCCCCTGGTACCGGTAACAGAAGGAAGATAGCTTGCATACTGCTTCGTGTTGAGTTTCACTTCTTGGAATGGGAGAATGTCTTTGTCACTGTGCTGTTCACCTTGTCGCTGTTACTAAAATCCTGAGAGGAAGCTACTTAAGGGAAGGTGTATTCTGGATCACAGTCTAGCAGCACATGGTGGGAAGTCCTGCTGACCAGAGCTTGGGGTAGCTGGTTACAGTGCACTCGTTGTAGGAAAGCAGAGAGAGAGGAGTCCTAGTGTTCCGTTCATATACGTTCTCCTTCTGCTTTTGTCCATGACCTCAGCCTATGGGATGGTGCCACCTATATTTTGAGTGGGTCTTCCCATCCCATTTACCATGACCTAGAAATTCCACCACATGCATGCTCAAAAGCTTGTCTCCTGGGTAACTGTAGATCCAGTCAGGTTGACACTATGAGCCATCACTGTCACTTTCAGGTACAGAATTGTGAAAAGAAACTCTCACCATTTGATTCTCATATCCAGGGAGTGAACTTCTCTTGTTTACAGATCATGATGTTCTGTTCTCTACTGAGCCTTTTGCTCCCATTAAGGAATCCACCCTTTTGGTTGCTGCTATGTCATATTGTCAATATTCTATCCATCGTACCATTCTTCAGTTTCTGTTACATTAGGGAAGAGGCTGGGATGGGAATCAATTTTCTATCCTATTTATCTTGACAAAACATTTAAGAGGTTAGACAGCATTTGGAGTCAGTGCAGATTAATTATGGAGATTATATCTACTGTTCACATCCAAATTCCATTATGGAGAGAGGAAAGGGAGCTGGCCTGTCTTATCAAATGGAAATTGTGTTTTGGTTATGGATGGAAAAGGAAATCCAAAAACGCCTGGCCTGTGTCAATTCCAAACCATCTTAGTTTCATTCCCTTTCAGCTGTTCCTCTCTACATTTTCCTCCTTTCTTTTTTGTCCCTCGCCCCTCACACCCCACCCCAGGAACTCTTACCATGCATACTGTATTATACATTTTTGTGTATGTCTCTGTAGCAAAATCCCTGAGAAGGAAAAACTTGAGTGGGAAACATTTATTTTGGCTTTTGGTTTGAGAGGACTCAGGCCACCCTGGCAAGAGAAACACGGTAGCAGGTGGCTACTTGGTGGGGAGAGTATAGAGCTGAGACTGCTCACATCTTGGAGACACTGGAAGCAGACAACCGGACCAGGCTGTCATCTCAAGGCCCAGCCTCCAGAGACCCACTTCCTCTAGCAAGGCCACATCTCCCAAAGCTTCTGTTTCCTCCAGGAACAGTGCCACCCTCTGGGGACAAAGTTTTCAAACACATGAGCCTGTGAGGACATTTCATATTTAAGTCTTAGCACCCACCAAACCATGGTGCCTTGTAAGCTCCCACGTGTCTCCGTACTGTGGCTGTGTTCGTCTCTGTGTCTCCACCATAGCCTTTGAGCAGCTCTATTGTGAAGTTATGTGAATGAAGTTCCAGGGTTACTGTGCATTGCACCAACTGGAAAAATGAGTATCCGAGGCATCAGTCATTGAGATGGGGTATGCTGACTGAACAGGTCTGGTCTGTGGCCCACTGCTGGAACCACAGGCACAGTTGGAGCCATAGTAACAGGCTTTTTTCGCTCACTGGCACAATGGATTTTGAATAAGTCAAAGCCACATGGTCCCCCTAGTAGCAGTATGAAACAGGGGTGCCTATAAAAGGGTTGACATTAAAGTTCATGAGCAACCAAGGTGTACACATACCTGAAATCCAAACTCTTGAGAGGCTGAGGCAGGAGAATTTTCATGACTCTGGGATACAATGTCTACATAGTGCATAGCAGACCAGCCAGGGCTACTTAGCAAGACACTGGCAAAATTAAAAAAAAAAATCTAGTCAAATATCAAACAAACCAACAACAACACAGATTATCTTACATGGACAGACTTGGTATTAAATCAAGGAAGATCTTGCCGAGCATGAAAGATAATTTAACTTTTAGGTGAGTAATGTTTCAGAAGGCACCTGTTTTGTTGCATTTTAGTGGACATTGTTAAAAAGATAAAATAGAGGCTTGCATAATTAATAGTGTCTTGTGACCTGGGATTGAACCTGCTTCTTAACTAAAAGATTTCCAAGAGATCATAAGAGGCCAGTACATCTCCTCTGAAGCCCTAGGACTGAGATATAGGCGGATACACAAGCAAACGTACTTTCCTATATAATCATCTCTTTTGCTTTATTTCCTTCAAGGAAATTCTATTAAAAGATCATTGCAGTGTTCAGACTATAGTTAACAACTATCTTGGTTGAGTAAGGGAATGAGCCGCCAACGGTAGAGACAGACATTCATTCTTTGTGAATCTTCTCTACTTCCTGCAGCAAAACTAAGTAACGTTTCCCACTGTTTTTACTGAAGCATCCTCTTTGTCTATGTCAGTGGTTCTCAGCCTTCCCAATGCTGCTGCCCGTGGATATAGTTCCTCACGCTGTGATGACCCCCAATCAAAAAATTGTTTTCATTGCTACTTTGTAATTACAATATTGCTATATTCTGTAGAGTAAATAATTGTGCTTTCCTACAGTCTTAGGTGACCCATGTGAAAGGGTCTTTCAAACCCCAAAGGGCTCTCCACCCAAAGGTTGGGAACCCTAGTCTATGTGCTTGTGTTTAAATTCCAAGCTTTAGATCGAAGCTCCGGAGGGATCTTGACCATATGGTTATCAAACTATGCAGGGAGATGGGGTATAGGAAAAATTGTGGTCAGGGTGCAGAGAAGATAGCTCAGTGGATAAAAATGTTTGCTTCTCAAACATGAGGCCTGAGTTAGAATTCCCAGCACCCTCATAAAAAAGCAGATGTGGTTGGGCCTGCAAGTATGGGGTGAGGCAGAGATAGGCAGATCCAGAATGCTCTCTGGCTGGCCAGCCTAGCTGACATGGAGCTTTTGGTTCAGTGAGAGACCTTGTCTGAAGGTAGTAGACCAAGGACAACAGAGAAAAACACAAATGTCCATCTCTGACCTCCACATGTACTCCCATAGGACATAGGCATGAAAATCTCTACACTTAGGCACATGCAATACACACACACAGAGACACACATGGGGATGGGGAGGGAAGGAGGGAGAGAGAGAGAGAGAGAGAGAGAGAGAGAGAGAGAGAGAGCAAGAGAGAGAGAGAAGCTTCAATACTAAGCTGCATCCCAGTCCCAATTGACTTATTTTGATAACAACTTTCAACACTCTTCTATGGAGGGAAGCTACACATATGTGCTGATCTGATTCTCTGCCTTTATGTGCACATAGACGGACAAGGAGTTTGAAACCCTGCTTAAGGCAGTTGCTGTATGTGGCAAAGTGTAGATACTGAATTAAATTACAGGTAGGAAACACTGGGGAGCTCATTATCACATAGATACGATACTGAGTGATTTTTTTTAGAGCAAGGGATTATTTTAAGTGAATAATATCCTCTAGTTTATATAATGGGCCCACTTAAGGTATGGCTGGCCTCATCTACTATTATAGACACATAACAATAATTTGATTAAATTATTGATACTTATTTTACAGGTCTTTATTTATGAGCTATGTAAAATATTTGGCTGGAGCTTTTCCTAAAAAAAAATGTTTGGGAAAGTTTTAGGATCACTGTGTGTTTGTAGCATGTAATTCACATTGTTTTACATTAAAAACTTCAATCCATTTTCCCCCTGGTGAGAAATGTTCCTTCTTCCTTTCTGAAATATAATCTTAGGAATTAGAGTCAATGTAAATCCAGTGGTAATGAGATTCAATTTTTCATTGTAGCAGAATTAGATGGAGAACTTCAAATATTTATTTGAGGTTTAATTTGAGTAATTTAAGAAAACATTGAGCTTCCTCATTCATAAATGGTAATTACCTCACTTCATCAAATATTGCACTGTATTCCCTTCTGCTGACTGTTCTATCGTGTTCTGATATGAACATTATTATATCTCAAAAGGGATTCTTTGCTCATGTAATGTCTTTCTGTGGCTTCACTAATAAAACTTTGAGAGCAGAGTTGTGTGGGGTAAGGAGACAGCCTAGTAGGTGAAGCACTCTCTGACAAACGTGAGGACACAGTTCTGATCTCAGCACTTGGATGCACGACAGACTGGTTTTCATGGGGAATGACTGCTTATCCCAGGGTTGCTGCAGAGTCGGACAGCACAGATGGGACGCTAGCCAGCCAGTGTGTGTGTGTGCTCCAGGTTCAGACACCGTGCCTCAAAAACAATTGCTAAAGGAAAACATTGACCTCTGGCTTCTACATGCATGTACATTCATGTACAACACACACACTCACACACAGAGTTATCTGTGCCTGTTTTACAGTGCTCTGTTTTATAAGAGAAAAGAGATAAACTTAGAAAGAGATACACCAAGTTTCTAAAGCGTGTGGTCTGAGAAATAGTAACTTGCCTTTATATTTGTTTAAAATTGGAGATTAGTCTTCATATTGTACACATATGCATGTAAATTAAAATGAAAAATAGTTTGAAAGAGAGCAAGGAGGGGAATATGGAAGAGTTTGGAAGGAGGAAAAGAAAATAATATAATTATATTATAATTTCAAAATAGAAGATATTATTTTAAAAAAGAATTAGCGATTATTTAGAGATTATTGTCTTTAAAACCTCCTGAAATAAGTTGCAGAGCTTGAATACCCGCAGGTGCTACAAGGTCACAGATCTCCAGTGCCAGACATGAACTGTCTAGCAAACTGCCATGAAGGAAGCACAGGCATTGCAAATGGATGCTGCGCTACTGCAAGATTCCTTATTCCTCTCCTGTCGAAGTCTCTCAGTAGGGAAAATATGTTTATATGACACATATTTCACACACTCTGTGCGCAATGAAGATATTCAGTGATGGACTGGTGAATTCAGCCTCACCTTTTTAAAATGATAATAATATAGGCACTTGTATAGATTTCACAGGACTGTAGCCATTTTGAGTCATATCCACTGAGACTTTCCCTCAGCCACCCTGGCTAACTTTCCCTTCACAGTTCTTCAACAACTCATAAATGCACAAATCCAATACAGTGCTAGATGAAGCTTCCCAATGGTCCCCTCCCATCAGGTAATTTACCTGACTCCTATATTAATCGGATACATTCTTTCTTGGATAAAACCACTTTGGTTTTAACCAATATATCTGATCCCTCCCATTTTGATACAAATACAGGGACATCCTTCTCCTTATGACACTCAGGCCATGTGCAGATATGGGGCTACTTGTATATCCCTTCAATCTTGTCTGATCACACACTGGGACCAGGTTGTCCTAGAAGGGTGATTGGAGGGTATTATAACATGCTTTCAACTTTGTGATACCTTATTCCTTTTCCATTTACTTTAGTCATGACACCTGACTTTGTTGATTCCCTTTACTGGTGAACAATATGGCAAGCAGACACCTTGGATGTAAGTCACATGTACCCACTCAAGCTGGCCTAAGGAGAAGAGGGAAATATGTTGATTCATAGAAAAGACCAAGGGGAGAGTAATTTCAGGAACTGAGGCAATCCCAGGCTCTTATTGTACACTACCCCCGTATCACCTTGCATTCTGTCTGTTTTCTTCTGAGTAGTTACACTGTTCATTCTCACTGAACCAACACAGGCTGAATGATCGTGTATGATGCATCTTCCATGATGAATGGAGCCACCTTTGCTATTGGGTCTTACTAGACAAGAGGTCCTTACATGAGCTATGTACAGTACTCTCCAGAGGCACTAGACATGAGGTCCTTACATGAGCTATGTACAGTACTCTCCAGAGGTACTGGACATGAGGTCCTTACATGAGCTATGTATAGTACTCTCCAGAGGCACTAGACATGAGGTCCTTACATGAGCTATGTACAGTACTCTCCAGAAGCACTAGACTTGCTCCAGAAACTAGAAACACAATGCCAATCAAATGTCTTCAGGAAACACAAATGCTCTTATTTATTGCATTTTTAGTGAAGTTATTTGGTTTAAGGAAAGACTCCACCTTGATTGATCAAAACCTTCACTTTCCTCCATAACTGAACTAACTAGAATTGTCTCTTGTCCCAGAGCCCATGGTCTTTGAATCTGGAGTCATTTCAACTCATTGGAGATTATAAGATATGTGCTTTGCTACCCATGAATTAGGAGTGAGCAGCCAAAACTCCATTCCATTTCTTCCAACTCATTCAAAATTTTATTTCCCTCATGCTCCAATGTGACAAGTGCACCATAGAAATATCACTATGCATAAGAACACAACCTTAGAACCCAAATGAAGAATATAAGATAACCTATATGTGCACCAAAGTCAGGGAATTACTTTCAAGATTTATGAAAACTCATATTCATCCTCAATGGTGACTTTTTCAAAGATCAGGACGTGTGTTACCTACAGAGCGAGGGAAGTTAAGTGATATCACTGTATTAGAGTCTTTCTGTGCCTTCCATGACCCAGATCCGTCAGGATCTCTTCCCTAGCTGGCCCTTGTCTCTCCTCATGTGAATTTAACTCTTTCTTCTGTCTTTTCCAATTTTTGTTTGCTCTTTTGAAGTTATGGCCACCAATCGGTACGTGTGGGGGCCCTGAGGACCTAATGTGCCACTCTTCCATCTGCTACTCACCAGCACAGACATGGTGCTCCCACCCCCTTGTTTTGCATACCATTATTCTGTGCTATTCTGAGCATCTCCCACCTGCTGTCCCAGCAACTCTCAAATCCCACATCTTCTTTGGGGCTTGTTTTCCTCCCCCATGGTTTGACATCTCTGGCGTGGTGTCATGCTGAAGAACTTTCATCTCAAACTCTGGAAACTAAATTCCAGCTCCGCCACTTGTTACTTGATATGACGTCAGGGAAGTTTATTGAGAGTTTCAGTTTTTGTCATAAAAGAACCACAACCCAAGTGTCTGTTCTTTGTTGTGAGTCTAAGAAATTTAATGACTAGTGAAAGTAGAATCAGAAGTATTGGAGGTTGGGGAGATGAGTCTGTGGCTAAATGTTTATGTTGCCAAGTCTAAAGACCTGATTTCCATCCCTGGAACCCACATGGTGGAAAAACAGATCAGCTCCTACAAGTTGACCTCAGACCTCTACACATAACAGCATGATATTTTCATATATGTCACATACAAAATAAGTATAATGAAGTGAAGATTATATTTATATAGTATATAAAACGTTCAGTCTCAGCCTACAGCCATCATTAATGTCAGACAGCTTTTTCACCACCTCAAACGTATTATACACTACCTTACCATGTCAACTGAAAATCAATCTTTTAATCAGTGTGCAAAGTTGGCTGTGGTTGATGGTGCTGGTGAGCAAGGTTGGCTGTGGTTGGCGGTGCTGGTGCTGTCTGGTCACAATTCTTTGCACATTTATTTTGTTATTTCTTTTAAAACCATCATTAGGACTAAGAACTTTGCTAAGACACTAGTGATGGCAGCAGTAGCCTGGCATCTTCACACCAGAGGATAGCCTCGTGAGTGCTGGGAGTGTTGCCACTCTGTGCAAGAGAAGCCAGTGGTTAAGGAGCAAGTTATGTTGAAAATTATAACTGGGTTGATTTAAGCATATTATATAATGTGTCAAAAGCCCTCGAAGTGCTGACTGGACAGGAACCTTCGTAAGAAACCTCGAAGTGAGCTTTTTGCCACGACAGACAAATGGCCTCTTTAAACCAGACAATGGATGAGTGTTTTCACAGACATAGATGCTTATCTGTCAGTCATCCCGCCTCTCGCTCTAATTATGGGCGAGGCATTGGGATGGGACAGTGGAGCATAAAATAAGTCATCATCAGGACTAGGCCTTGCCCTGAAGGAGTTTATGATCGCATTGGGAAAATGAGGCATAAAGGCCTGAATGCTTACAGGTGCAGCGGAAGGGAGCTCATAACAGCTAACTGTCCCAAAGTGTAAAAAAGAGTGGTCTACACCCGAGCACGGCCTCCCTGCTGCCAGTCCCTCAATTTGGCCTGGAAGGCAATGTTAAATTGGTGGACAGGTATGAATTGTTCTGAGTTATTGAGTCAAAACATAATTTGCCCAGTACAAAGATGAGCTGGCTGTCATAAATGTTTGCAGGGCTTCCTTGCCTTTTGCAGCTGGCAAGAGAAAACAAAAGCTTTTGCCTTATCCAGTCTCTCTGGCTCCCTCACCCCACTTCTCGTGCACAAACTAGGTTAAGGCCAGGAAACTGGCATCCCCTTCCCAAGATGATTTTTTTTAGATAATTAGTCACAGTTGAAGAACCTATTCCTTCATTGCCTCTGGTAGACACTGTTGGAAGAGCCTCGTCTTCATCTTCCTCCTGTCCCAAGTCATCCTCTAAATAGTTGAACCCATGGCTGGTTGAAGCTGTTAAGAGTATATGGCCATCACACCAGAAGAATAAACACGTGTGAATTCTTGCATTTCTAAACCTCTGAGTTTTTCGTGGCTTCACTTTTCATATTGTCTATCTTATTCTACCTTTGTAAATAATGTTGAAAAGTGACAGGAATGGAGAGTTCACATAGGTATTTTGTATGTGCGTACATGAATCTGTGTACATGTATGTGTGTATGTGTGTTTCTGATGTGTGCGTATGGTGTATGTGTGTGAGGTATATGTATGTGTGTATATGTGATGTGTGTGGGGTGTGTGTAGGCCAGTCAATGCAGTTTCTCTTGGGTTCGGATCTTGCTACATAAGTGAGCCTGGCTGGCCAATAAACCCCAGGGATCTTCTTGTCTTCGCCTCCTCAGAACTAGGATTACAGATACACAATCTCATGCCTCTCTCTTTTACATTTTTTAAAAGGGGAGCAAACTCATTTCTTCATGCATGTCCATGCACTATGCAGTTTACTGACTTACTCCCCACTCACCTAAGTGGGTTGTTAATGCTCTAGATACCCTCTTTACCAGCTGACTAGTTGCAACCTTTGGCCATCATTTTGGCTGGCTGACCATGCTCAGAAGGTTTTGGGGATGTGAGATGCTTATTAAAGACCCACAGATGAAATGGCATGAAGTCTGAGGGACAGAATGAGAGTTGGGGAGATTTGGATTATGATAACAAAGCCTGGACTGGGCCACTGGACCGTCCAGAGAGAACATCGCATCGTGGATTTCCCATCTCTGTGCTGGTTGGATCCCCAGTCCTCCTGGTGTTTGGATGCAAGACATATGGGAAGAATGTGTTGTCATCCGAGGATCCTTTCTGCAGCTGTAGCAGATGCTGAAAGTGCTGATGGCTGTGGTTGCCTGAGGACCTCACACCCTGTGTCTAGGCAGGAACTTTTGCCTTGAAGGGGTCTCTCTGTTCTGACGCTCTCTCTTATCATCCCCCTGTACCTTCACAAACAGGATGACATCCTAGCTCTTCCTATCTCAGAAAGATTGCTATGAACACAAGCAAATGAACTTTATACAGTGGCATTTATCCCAACTGCCTACGGGGAGTAATCACAACACAGTCTGTTGTAAAGACTCCTCAGAGTAGACTGTTCTTTATTTTGATTTTATTACTTAAGTTTTGCAGTCCTCAACTACTTTAAAAAATATTTATTTTACTGCGGTAAAGCCTAGAGAACATAAAATTCACAAATTTAACCATTTTCTAGTGACATTAGGTACTTTAGAATTGTGTGACCATCTCCACCATACACCTCTGTCAGAATTATTCCAGCTGCCCAAAGTGAAACTTGATGCCCATTCTACACTAGCTGCCCACCACCTCCTGCGCAGTCATGGCAAACAGTTTGACTTTTGGTCTCACTAGGTTGACCACTCAGAACTTCCTATACATGGAATTGGGTTCATTTGTCTTCTTGCATCTAGTTTATTTCTCTTAGCATAACATCCTCAAGACTCAGGAATATAATACCATACAGCAATATTGATTTCACTTTTATTTAGTTTTGTATGTGGTTATGTGTGTGTACACATGTGCAGTCTTGGTCATCTGTGCATGTCCAGAGGTATACATTAGATATCTTCCTCTATTGCTCCCCATTCTATTGTTTGAGATAAGCTCTCTCATTTAACCAAGACCAGTTATTTTGGTTAGAGTGACTCACAAGTGAACTTCAGGTATCCTCCTACCCACCTGGGCAGTGCTGTGGTTATGGGTGTGCATCAACACATCCAATTTTTATTTAGGCGATGGAGTCTGAGCTTGAACAGCCAGCATTTACATACTGAGCCCTTTCCCCAGACTCTGTCTCCTTGTGAAAGGTATTTGTTAATATATGTGTGTGTTTCTTTCTCTCTCCTCTCACTGGCCCCTTGTTCATGCACAAGAGGGATGTGTGTGTGTGTGTGTGTGTGTGTGTGTGTGTGTGTGTGTGTGCGCACATACCTCTGTGTAGGTGCCAACAGAAACCAGCAGAGAGCATCAGATCCTTAGGAGCTGGAGTCACAGACAGTCATGACCCACCTGAAATTGATACTTGGAAGCAAACTCTAGGCCTCTGGAAGAACAGAAAGTGCTTTTAACTACTGAGCCATCTCTCCAGGTTATTTTATTTCTTTTGTAATGTCAAAACCTTCCATTGTCTACGTAAACCACAATTTCTTTGCTGGTTCCTCTCCCGATGGACATTTGAGGTTTGCTAGGTAGTGGTTATTCTTTAAAGCGGTGCTTGAGCCTCCATGTCAAGCTGGCCCCATTTTCACTCTGTCTTGTGGATGAAGAAATATATCTTAGACAGATAAGAGTACAGACAGCACCAGAATCACTGCTGGTTCATCTCAAAGTTCTAGTCCAGCCCTCTTAGCTGCCTTTTTGAGAAATCTGAACTGTACCATCAGTACTGCCTCTGAGAGTCATGCTTGACAGCATAGCACACTTCCAGGGCCCTGTCCAAAAGACATGTGTCTTCCTCTACCTGTAAAGGGGACTTTGCAAGCATCACCTGCCAGTCTTTGATTTGTATCTTGTGTGCATGTCAGTTTTTCTGACTTCTTCCTCACTGTCTACATAGAAAGCTTGTCTCTTCTGACTCTCTCAAGCTCAGAGGCTCCTCGGTGCCAGGTGTACATCGTCCTCTCTTACATCCCACTTCATTTTGTTTAAAGCCATAGGGCAAGTAAGTGTTCCCACCTTTGGCTCCGCACTGGGTAAGACTGACAGAGACTAGGGGAGGAGGAGAGGTTTGAGAGACAAGTGTAGATTCAAGTGTTCATTAGACAAAATTTTATTTGAGTCTGAAGCATGAGTTCTAAAGTGAAGCTTTACTACAAGAGAAAGAAATGGGTTTTCTTAGATTCATTAGGCAGAGGTGGGGGAATGATGCCATTCAAGAAAATAAGGTTCCTTTGACATTACCAAATTAAGTTTAATGACTGTATGACCTCTGTGGTTCAGGATGGGGCCAGGTGCTTAAAACGTTCCAAAGCACATGCTTGGTTGCATGGGGAGTTCCTGAAACAATGGGTGAACTTCATGTGTTGCTTGTAAGATGTGGAATTGGTCAGGCTGTCTCTGATCTAGGTGAAAGGGATACTGGGTTCTTTTCCCATTGGCAGCCCCATTTGTTTTGGTTACTCTGAAGATCAGTTTCCAGAAGGATATCTCCCTGCTTATTTGTCCTGATAAAACATGAAGTCACCAGAAATTAGAAGCCTATAGCCCAGAAACTGTACAACTGAACAGCAGCCTGAACTCTGTACAACTATTTCATACTGTTTGGGGGTGGGGTTTGACAGAAAACCCCAGAGTTTTCTGA
Organism: Ondatra zibethicus; assembly: GCA_004026605.1. Taxonomy (NCBI): domain Eukaryota; kingdom Metazoa; phylum Chordata; class Mammalia; order Rodentia; family Cricetidae; genus Ondatra; species Ondatra zibethicus. Next base: position 117,100 of record PVIU01003567.1, on the reverse strand, counting down.
AGTTTCAGCACCCCATCTAGGAGACAGCCTAGACAGAGATCTTTCCTGGTTCATCAGAGTAGAGGGAGAGCCCTATCCTGGATTTTCTGCTTGCATATCTTCCTACACTATAGATATATACTGTCTGGTGTCTTCACAGGAGACTTAGCAGCAAGCCTGGAAGTCATTGAAGCTGTTTCAGGTTTGATGTTCAACACCCCTCCAGAATACACAGCTTTTGGAGGCAGAAAGGTTGGATGATGTACATATGTCCACTTTCCCTGCAACCTAGCCAGAGCAAAAAGGGAATGAGGAGAAGAAAGGTGTATGTCTGCTGTCTCTGTATTTATCCCAAATCCATATATTATTTTGGAACATTCAATATCACAGAAATATGTGAAAAGATAAATTACTACCTTTGCCATCTGGTCTCAGAGAACCTTCCTGGGAATGGTAACTCCATTTAATTTTACTGAGTTCCTTTCTCCACCTCTTTGATCTCTCCATTGCCCTTTTTGGCAGCACTGTTGGGTTTGTTTTGATTTCAGTTTCTTGCTCCTTTAGCTGTTTTGGGGTTTTATATTTTAAAAAGCAATACCAGTTCCCACTCACCCAACTCGGGCCAAATTCTTTATTTGGCCTGGAACTACCTGGCTAAATTTAACTCTCATCTGGAGCCTTGGGGTGATGTATGGATTCTTTTATTTTGTTCTAATGTTCCAACGAGATGCACAAAGCTGCTTTATAATGTGTAACGAGGAAGTACCTAGACCCTGTGGTCTTCGACGATCTTGGCAGTGCCTTCATGGCAAATGTTCCTATGAGATGGATATGGGGCATGAAGCCCAGGCATTCTGGGATGTTCCAAAGTCCATGCAAATGAACAAATGGACTGGCTCTTGTCTAGTGGCTGTGACTCCAAAGAGGTTGCTCAAAACACATTTGACAGAAATTTGCAACTGTTAGTATGCGTGGCAACAGAGAGGCAAGGAAAGGTTAGAGTGGCCCACATGGTTACAGCTTAGGGATACTAGTGTAATACAGACTGTAAAGTGTAAATATGAAGGTATGTATAGACATACAAGCATCCGTGCATAGTGTATACCTACATTTCCTTGATCTTTCAGTTGGGAAGATATCTAAGCAAAAATATCCTCGTGTGATGAAAATACTTAGCTTCCAGATCTTTGCTTCATTTCATTCTTAAATCTCTCTCTCTCTCTCTCTTTCTCTTTTTCTGTCTGTGTGTGTGTGTTTGTGCATATATGTGTGTTCATGTGTGTGACTGAGGACACATGGATGGAGATCAGAGGACAACTTTGGGGGTCAGCCCTTCACTTCCACCCCGTTTGAGACAGGATCTTTGCTGTTCACTGCTCTAAAGACCAGTGCAGAACTCCAGGAAGACTCCTTCCATCTTGCACAGAGGGACTGAAATTATGAATGCGCATTCTTGCTTCTGGCTTCCCATGAGTTCAGGTCCTTATGCTTGTGTGACAAGCGCTTAACCATTTGAGCCATCTTCATCAGATCTTTACTTCTATTCTCCAATAAGAGATGAAAGTATCCTTGGGGAAATGGCTGCTTCTAGAGCTGGGATATGGAGATGGTAAGAACCCAGAAATGAATATGCTATAATATAAGGGTTTGATCAAAACAACCACAAAGCCACCAGGATGGGATGCCATGTAAGTCATGTGGACAGTGACTTCTCACTTTTTTTTATTGACGCTTTAGATTAGCACACAGAGTAATGGGCTTTATTACAGCATTTTCATGGGAAGTCATCATTATCCTTTGTCTTCCTTGTTTCTATCTTGACCTGTACCAATGCTTCCCTTCATCTGGGTTCTTATTTCTCTGCTTCTGCTGCTCAGTCAAATACATACCATCACCTTCAGTACTTCTTACCTTCTTAATAGTTCTTGCACTTTTCTCAGGACCTCCATTTTAGTTTTGTGACCTAAACCCCCAACATACACCCCACCAAAATATACACCATTCTATTTCACCCCATGAATCTAGCCTAAAGCCTTCTTCTTTGGTTCAGAATCACAGTTCGCAGTAGTTCTTTCTCTCTGGCTCCTGCAGCCTCAATTTTGAAGATGATGCAACTTGAAACGAGGAGAGGGAGAAATAAATCACATTGACGAGGAGAAAATCAAGCCCTTGCAACTCAATTATTAATGTGCAGAAGTGTTATGTAATGTAGGAGCCCAATTAACAGGTGTCTCTCGGGGAATAATCAAGGCTTAATTTGGCATAGTAATTGGTAACCTCCCCTCCCAGCTTTGAAAGGGGGACCCCTCAGGACAGTCTGACGGCTGGTAATGAGGCCATATCACTTACTTTGCAACCCTGTTAATTGTGTCTCTCTGTGCAGAGGGACGCAACAGATTTACCTGTTTTCTGGAGGATGAGGATGTCCTGGCCTAATAGAGTTGTGTTTGTTTTCTGGTCTGGCTAACTCTGGCCTTTTGGAAGCATAGGGCTGGTATGGTTTTGAGATTTCTTTAATTGGCAGAGTTGTTTTAATGGCTTCAGCTGCGTCTCTCTCTCTAGCTCCTTCCCCCTTTAAATAGAATATATGGCAACACTCCAGTCTTAGAAGACATATGGCCAGGGTTGACATGTTCTCAGAAACAACGGGAATTGCCCTGCTTATGGTATCTGTAATATTAGGTGATTGGAGTCACTTGGTGTGTGTATCTTTCTTCTCCATGTGTCCCAGGGCACTCGTCTTTGTGACAATGAAATGCTAGATGTTTGGGCAACCTGATAATCACAGGAAACAAAAAAGAGGAAAAAAAACTAAAAACAAAAGGAAAATCACCCAAGTGTGCTATTTTTACTGAGAAGCAGAAAAACAGAGAACAAAGAGAAACTATCACTTCTAATTATGTTTCAGCTGAGAGATAACCACTGTTGGTAGATACTTTGGTGTCTCTGTGATCATGTGCGCATGCTCGCTCTCTCTCTCTCTCTCTCTCTCTCTCTCTCACACACACACACACACACACACACACACACACACAGACTCACGTGCACGAACCAATCCTACCAGTAGTTATTAATCCTCATATAATCTCTAACTGCAGAATTAGATTGCGGTGTCATTCTGTTCTGCTAACTTGTTCTGTGATGTTGAAACCGTGTTTCAAACTGGATCTGTAACCCCTTCTCCTCAACCGTCTTTCTCCAAAGTTTGGGAGCTGCAGACATGGCAAACTGAGAAAATGAGCATTGTTCCCCATCCCGATAACATGCAGTGAACACACATACTTCAGTCTCCATTGAAATGGTTAAAGGGTATTTATGGGAGCTGTGGAGAAGGCTCAGTGAGATAAGCACCAACTGCACAAGCATTGGCACTCATGCCTAGATAGGTATGACATCACACATTCATAAGCCTGGAGCTGGGAGGCAGAGACAGGTGACCCCAGTAGCTTACTGGTTATGCATTCTAGCTGAAGCAGAAGGCTCCGGGTTCAGTGAGATACCCCCTCTCACAAATAGTGTGGTTTCAGATGGATTTCTTCATATCCTGCAGCTGTAGTGTATAATGTCATCAGCACCAAGGCCTTATCATCTACTTATGATGGGCAACCAATGGCAACGGCATGACGAGAGTCAGTATTGTACTGGCAATCCCTGGGTCCTTCTTGGCTAATAACTGGTAGAGAGGCATCCTTTGCCTGGCACTGAAAAGTTTGCTTAAGAATCCATGTCCCTTAGAAGCTGTGTTGTTGATTCATTCATGGTACCTCCATTCAAACTCATTTTTAAAAAGAAGCTTATACTTTGATGTTGTACTTGTTAGGGTACTGCTTAGGTGACAATATTGTTGAGATTTCACGTGTACAGCTTCCCTCTCATGTATAGAAGACATTATCCATACCAGATGTTCTGGTCCTCTGACTCATAACAATCTTTCCACCCCCTCTCCCACCATATTTCCAGAACCTCGGTGTAGTGTTGTGTTATAGATGTATCCCATGGGGATGGGAACCCCATGGCCAGTTGTATTCAAGCCTCAGGTGTAAGGTTGTATTGTAGCTGTGTCCCATGGAGAAGGGAACCCCATGACCAGATATTCTCTGTACTTTGATCAGTTATGAAATTCTATAGCAGTCTCTGTCTCCTGCAGGGTGAAGGCTGAAAGTGACGCTTGACTGAGTACAGTGGTAGTCATCTCACTAGGTCTCACTCTCAGATAAAGAGCTGTAGATGAGTAATGAGTAATAGCGGTCAAAAGAGGGAGACTGAGTCTTCTCCACGAATGAGCCCTGGATAGGTTGTCAAGCTCCAAGTGATCAGCCCTAAATTTCTAAATGTGTAAGCAACAGTAAATAGACTCAGCAGGCTGTAACTATATACACATGAATATAAATTAAACAACAACAATAATTGAATTAAATTATTAATAATTAGCTTAATAACAAATAAATTATTAATGATTGAAAGAAGGCATGAATTTGAGAGGGAGTTGAGAGGATAGAAGAGAAGCTTTAGGGTGGAAAGAGTGTATACTATATAAGTACGGTACTGTGTAAGTGTAATATGTACAAACTGCTCACAAAGAAATGTGTGTACAAAGTAACGTCTTGAAATTGACCTACTGGCTAGTAGGACTCCATAAGGCTTTTCCATACAGCCTTATGCTAACCTACACACACTCATTCCTCTCTTAAACCTTTAATCCCCATTATTCTTTCATAATACAAGTTCTACTATTCCCTCTAAATTTGAGCAAAGGTAATATTGAGAGTATTAGGGGAAGATACAAAACTTGAACTCAAGCCTCCATGTGCACGCATGCACACACACACACAAACATAGGTGAGAGAACCCTCCACACACACATACACGTACATACTTAGGTAAGAAGGTTCACATACACATAGGAAAGAGGGCCTTCACATGGCGCGCGCACACACACATACACACACACACAGTATTTAGAAAAGTTAGCTTACAGCCCCTATATTGTTTTCCACAAGCAACGTGTGAGAACTTGCCTCAAAGCATCCTCACTGTCTCTTTGCTTCTGCTCAGCTGACTTTAGTGTTGCTATTGTAAATGTCACTTGTAGGAGGAGGGCCCACTTATTCATCCGGGCCACCCGGCTAGCTTAGCCCCAAAATAACCACACAAAAATTGTGTTAATTAAAACACTGCTTGACCTATTAGCTCTAGCTTCTTATTGGCTAAGTCTTACATCTTAATTTAACCCATTTTTATTAATCTGTGTATTGCCATGTGGCAGTGGCTTACCGGCAAAGTAAGTCTATCTCCTGCGGCAGATCCATGGCGTCTCTGACTCCACCTTTCTTTCTCCCAGCATTCAGTCCAGTCCTCCCTACCTACCTAAGTTCTGCCCTATCAACAGGCCAAGGCAGTTTCTTTATTCATTAATGGGAATCACAGCACACACATATGCTTCTGTAGCAACTCTAAGTTGTCCTTAGAATCTGTGTTTACAAAAATGAAACATTGATAGGCATAGCAGTTTGAGGTTTGGATCCTTCTAGAAAAGCTGGAGCCTTGGAGACCTCACAAAGGCACAAAGGCCCCTCCCCCTTAACCACAAAGCTTGTTTTAAATTCCAGACTCTACAAATTCCTTGGTGATGTAGGGGACCCAAAGAGAAAGTTTATTAAATTCTTATTTATGTATTCAATTTGCATCAGCCTTTTCCTTCCCCATGCTCAGAAAACTATACAGCAAACATTAAATGTGTAACTCTTGTCTGTGTTCCTCTGAGAGACAAGGATGGAGGGAAAGGAAGTGGGGACAGAACGTGAAATGGAAGGGGGCATGACTAGGGTACACTCTAGAAAGGACAGCCACCTCTAGCCATTGAGCGTCATGGATGTTAGTCTTGAATCCCCTTCTTTTTCATCCCTCTTCTTGATATTTTTATTTTATTGCATGGGCAATAAGAAAAGCCATAGGAATAATGTCCATTTGTTTGTGGTACAGGGATGCCCGGTGCAGAAGGTGGGCAAGTTAGGGCAGAAGAACATATCTGCCTTCTGTCTTCACAGTCACATCCTCCTCCCATGCTGCTGAGGTAACTTTTTGAAGGTAACTGTTAAAGAACATGCAAGAATTAATTCTGTGGGCTGGAAGAGGTGCATATTAACAAACACACACACACACACACACACACACACACACACACACAGAGTGAGAGAGAGAGAGAGAGTCTTCCGAACCACACTCTATTTTCTGACAGTTTTTTTTTTTTTACATAAAGTAGAAGGTAAATTGGCAATGAGAAGGCTTTGCAGATGCTCTTTGGGTTTAAAGTATTACTTCCTTCAAACTGATTCAGGTCCTTTTGGGTATATGGGGCATGTGCTTCACATTCTAGGTTGGACAGCTCCTCAATACTGTTTCTCTCATGATTTAAGATTTCTAAATTGCTTTACAGAAGGGAGTTAGGATACCTTTTAAGCCAACAGCTGAGCGATATGCTATGACAATCCTGCCACGATGCATTCACTTAATTCCCAATTAATCAAACATTCAATAAATCATTAGTATAATTGCACCTGCTCTCTCATTGCCCGGGTGTATCAGCCCAAGCCAGGCAGTCCCTTCCCCTCTGCTGTTGGGCTTTCATTTTCCTGTCCTGGCTGGGTGCACTTTCTTGCTCTCAGAGAGTCTTGAGCAATGACGAGCTAGGAATTGTAATTACTTCAGGCACTACAAGTTAGCCTGCTCTCCCTCTCCTCTCCTTCTCACCCCGTTGCTTCCCCAACAACTTAAGCCAACATTGGAGCATCCTAGCTGGTTAATTTCAGAAAGCCTTTTTTTTTAATCATTTTTATTCCCCGACTGTGCCTCTTTTCTAATTACACCATCTCCCCAGGTGAGCGATAATTCCCTCATCACCATATATCTCAAGCACAGATTATTAAAATAATATAGCTTATGTCATATAAATGTAACAAAAAGTATCTTAAAGATGCTTTATTGAAAGCTGGTAAATTGGTTCAACAGATGAATGTTTTAAGGCCCTTTTTAAAAAGGTTGCACAAGTATAAACCCACTGAATTACTGCTGCGGTTTCACACGAGCGGATGCAATTATTTTAAGCATCTAACTGTGCAAAAAGACAGATCTGAAAGGAAGGAGCTAAATTCTCAGAGATTAATTAAAGGGTTTCATTTTGCTCTTGATTTATAAATAAATTTCAAGCATGCACCACTTGTTATTCTCTTGAAGAATTTGCATTACAAGGCTTGGGAAAAAATAACGACAATGCTAAGCTCTGTGGCTCCTTCCTAGAACTGAGCTGGCAGCGCCTGCAAAGACGAGCTGACCCATTGTTGCAACAGCATAATTCTCAGGCATTCTTCTTCAGACGTCTGCATTTGCGAAGGGTATTAATCTTAAAACTCATTTCCAGTGTAAGATTGTACATTTACATGCATCTCCCTTAAGATTTCTCCTGATTCCATCTCTGCCCACTGATTTAATTTCTTTTACCTTGCAGAACCAGTGGTGCTGAAGGCTTTATGGTAATTATAGTGTTGTGGGTTCCGGTGGAGCGGTTCCCTGATACCTGGAGTGTGGGTTTGATTCTCTCTAAGCTCACTCAGCCCTGGAGAGAGTGTAGCATATATCTGGGAGGCAAGCGAGCTAGCAAGCTAGATCAGAGGGTTGTCTGGTACACAGCCCAGAGGCAAGGCGAAGCTGTGGAGGGAAGGCTACAGGCTACTGGCCAGATGGACTGCTGTTCTAGAGGGGGCCCTTTAAGGTGAATCACTTGGCAGTTATGTGCCTTGGCAGCCGGTCCAGCCACCTGTGCTCCATGTGAAATGAAATACAGGCAACCCACTGGTGTGAATATGCTCTTCCCCCTTTGAGAGGTGGTACCGTGTTACAAGGGGCAATTGCCTAATAGTGGGGAGGGGCAGACAATGCAAGCAAAGGTGCTGTGGATTTCGGATGAGATGACGTGGAATTTGCCTCCTGTCATGAACAGCAGGATCCTAGGTTTATCCGGCTTTTCAAAGCCAGATGCCAGCACGGAGCCCATACCACCGATGCCATACTTATTTGTTAATATATTTACATGATGCTGCGGCAGAACCCAGGGTTTCGTGCATGTTAGGCGAGTGCTCTACACTGAGCCACCCTGAAACAACTCTGGTGTTTTCTCTCATATGTAGACTCTGGGTGAAAAGAAGAGACAGATAGTAGGAGGAAACTGTTTGTGGAAATGTAAGGAGACGTGCTGGGAAGCAAGGGAGGATAGGGTAAGAGAGTTTGCTTCATGGTACATTATGTCCACAAATGAAAATGTTACAGTAAAACTCATCATTATATATACTTAATGCATGCATATAAAAATATGAATCAAAGAAAGCAATGAACAAGGTAAAGTAGAACTTGATAGTACTATACAGGACACAAGCCACATACTCGATTATTCACTTTGTCAGAAACATATTTCTAAAAAGTTAAAAAAGAGAAGGTAAATGAAATCTCATAATACATTTTACTGAACTAGGTGTGTCCTTATCATGAGGCTGAAGTTTCCTTTCCCATCCTGACTGTTTGGCATTGGCTGGGTGTTTTATACACCCAGAGCCTTGTATCGGAAGTAGACAGGTTTCAGGTGTTCTCTGTCCTCATACAGTGATGGCTACCATATTGGATACAACATATTCACCTTGTACATAGTTACATCCTTGCCTTGAAAGACACATTGTTCAAATTATCTTCATCAACAAAATAACATTGGTTTAGAGTATGATGGGCTGGAGCCGAACACCTTCAATGTCCTCTCCAGCTCCATGTACCTGTTGCTGTTGGGAGGGCCATAGGGAAAGGAAAATGGCCGTGGTAACCCCAAGCCTAAGACACCATTGAGTTTGAGATCCAAGGTGATGAGGAACTTGTTTGCCTACATCCCAGTGGAAACCAGTTCATGGAGGGAGTGGTGGGCTTATGTCATACCCAAGCTCAGGAAGAACTGTTTCCAGAATGAACCAGAAGATGAGGCAGGAAACTGCAAGCTTCATAACATGGACAAGGTGTCCTTCTAGAGGAAACTGTAGAGCCACAAAATGACTGCAGTCTCTCTCCACTGAAACCACTTGGTCTGGTTGATCCAAAGACTTTGGATTCAAACTCAGAACTTCTGTTTCTTAAAATGCTTGGTATATGATGGTGTCTATCCAACGAAAGTTTCCATATACTGAAATATTCTAACACCCAACTCATTGCACATTGTAGCATACCTTAATCTACCTTAAACATCACCAGTTCACCTATACTGGCTTGTAGTTAGGAAATCACTGAGCATGGTACCTGTTTTCACGGGAGTGTCAGTTGGCTGAGGGCCATTCTTTGCTGCCACAGGTCCATTATTCTAAGTGACTGTAGGGTGACCCATGACAATCTGGGATAAGAGAGAAGTTCAAAGTCTGGGGTACACTGGAATACCCTTTTCAGAGATACTTGGCACATATCTATTGGGATGGATGAGTAAAGCAGGGAGGGTGAGTGCCAAGGGCTTTTGCTGTCCCAGCTGATTACCCTGAAAGGCTGTTAGGCATACAGTGATATTAAAATAAAGTAGATCTGTGCAGCTAACAATGACACAACGCCCCCCCCATGCATGCCTGCAGGGCAGCACTGGAAAAGAGGAGGCAAGAGGGTCAGCAGTTCAAGGCCATCCTGTGTTAACAGAGAAGAGACAACATTTAAAAAATAAAGAAAACAGGAGGCACTGGCTGTTCTTGCAAAAGATTCTGGTTCAATTCCAAGTGCCCACATGGCAGTTCACAACCATCTGTAACTCCAGTTCCAGGGAGTTTGACACCCTCACATAGACATACAAGCAGGCAAAACACCAATGTGCATAAAAATAAATAATTAATAGATTAAATAAATAAAAACACAAATGAGTTAAGAACATAGCTCAGTAGCAATGTACTTGCCTGGCCTGCATGAGACCCTGGTTTTGGTCTGCAGAACCACAAAAGTAAACTAAATAATAAATTACTGAAAACTACAGTTATTGTACAGAACACTAGAATACATTACTCCCCTCAAATCATATTTCAGTACCTGTCACGTGCCCTTCTGTCCCCAGTCTCTAGTGACCTTGGTGACACTTGTTACATTTATTTACTTACTAAGTTATTTATTTAGGAGACAGGACCGCTAGCCTAAGATGACCTCCAAATTCTGATTTTCCTGCTCTGATCTACCAGGTGTGGAGAAGACAGGTTTACACAGCCCCGTGCAGATTGTGTGGTGCAATGCTGGTCACCACAGCTTTAGGCACGCCTGGCCCGACTGAGCTGAACCAAGCCCCACCTGCACCTCCATCTCCTCTTTGCTCCTTTGGGACCACCTCTGTGTAGAAAGAGACCAAACATCATTTGTGCTCTGTCTCTGGCTTATTTCACCTAAGATAATCCCTCTCTGTGTGGAGGCCCCCACAACAGTCTCGGGTACCAGGACAGAGCTCCCGCACCTCCCCAAATTCCTCCCGACCTGGCTCCTAACGCTCTCTGGCTTTCCTCTTCCGACACTAACTCCTCTCAGTTATGAACTCCAGGGAAGAGTTGCTCAGCTTTGGTGCTCCTGGCATTTGGTGCTAGATAATTCTGTATGGAGGGCAGTCCCGTGCTTTGCAGTTTTGCAGTGTCCTGGTTTCTACCCGTTGTGTTCCAGTAGCACTCTCCCCAGAACTGCTCAAGGCATTCCAAATGCCCCTTAGTGAGCAGAGATGAAGTCCGTGACTCAGACACGGAGAACATCTGCTCCAGCAAAGCTGTATTCCCGTTCCTCCAACAGAGCCTTTATCCTGCTTCCCCATCAGCCCCTGCCCCCCGCCGCCGGTGCTGTACCTCCTCTCACCTCAAGGTGTCAGTCTTGACGACATCTCTACCGGGAAATTTCCAGACTGCTCCCCTGGTGGTTGGACAGGGTCCTTGTGTAGGAGAGAGAAGATAAGCCTCAGAGGGCTTGAAAGTGACCTTGGAGGTTTATAGGCACTAGTGGCTATGGTGACACGGAAAGGGAGATGTCGAAGTGGCTGTGGGGTCTCCAGGGGCTACTTCCAGGAAAAGTTTCACCTGGACACCCCACACTGTTGGTTGTGAGGAAAGCTAGTTCATGAGTCAAGAAGTTGGGCTTTGTGCATTTACTGTCTAAATTAGGCGACTGTGTATGGACAAGGAGCATGGTGGCAATGCAGTGTTGTGGGCGGGGGCACCATTACGCTACACTGTTGCCGAATGTCACTCTCCGAGCTGTTCCCATTTTCAACAGAGAGGCTATGACTACTTACAAGGGACCCTCAAGATGGAGTCTGTTGCTGATCCTTCATAAGACAGGAGCAAGGAGAAGCATCAGACCCCCACTTGAATTTCAGTCATTGTTTCCTGCACACTTCTCTCAGCTCTGTGTGGTTTTGCCCAGGCTGCATGTCCTCTCCTGGTCTCAGGAGCTGAGGGAATAGAATGTTGAAGGTTAAGAAAAGGGCTGTCTACCCACACAGCTACCAGGCAGTCACTGTCCATGCTGGGGTGAGACATTTTGGTAGTGTGGCTATTGGGGGGGGTCACCTGTGCTCTGTAACTAATCCTAATAAACTCACTGTTTTGGTGAGTTGGACTTGGACTTGGGGGCATCATGACAGTAGTCTGTTTTGGTTCCTGTCTGAGGTGAGTAGACTATTTCTCACACAACCCCAGGAAAAAGAATCACACCACATATGATTCCCATCAAGGTTTCACGTCTGTACAGCTGAAAAGTGAGCAGCATCGTGTTCAGAACAGGGGTGGGCAAAAGAAGCTGGGGAATGCCTTAGAAATGCTGACTCTGGGTGATGCTGACAGCAAGACTGATGTTTCTAGAAAGCAATCTAAAATGAGAAAACGGAGACAGATTAGAGCTGGAGGATCCAGATGTGGAACACTCCCTGAGGAGATGGTGGTTCAGCCTGGGAGATGGGCAAGGCACTCAGAAAAGGAAGGAGCTCTGGGAGAATAAGGGACCTGGAGACAGTGTGCTCAGCACCAGCCTCAGCTCCTTCCATTCTCTCTGCTGAGGTTTCATGGCAGCAGCAATGACTGAGCGTCAGCACACGGGACTCAGCCACTGCCTTCTCCTGAGTTTCCCAAACACTCCCCACTCATAACAAGGGCTAGACCTTATCGCCCTCACACACAGAATACGGGACCTTGCCATGAGGAAATTTAGAAGAAAGTTTTAACCTTCTTTTTAAAACCCAGTTCTATTGAGTCAGCTTCAAACATGCTTTACCATTTGGCACTGGGATGAGGAAGAATAGGTTAGAAAGTGAGGATGCTAAAGTTTATCTTGCTTCAGTATAAATAGAAGGAGATACCATTGAAAGCAGCAGGCTGTTAGGTTAATAAATAAATGGTTGTCAAGTTTGTAATTGGCAAAGAAGGAACTTATAATCCAGAAGGAGCACTGTATCCAAACCAATTTACTATCAAGCAAAATTTCATCACTTGGTCACTGAAAACCTCTGAAGAGCTATAGACCCAGACTGGCTATGCTTGTTTTCTCTGAGGACTCTCACCTGCTTACTTCCTCTGCTAGTCAGATAAAGACTCAATAAATGCATTTCTTTAGGATGCAACACTCACCTGGCCCTGGATATTGTTTGTATAACCACTTCTTCCTTCTCTTCTTCTTCTTCCTCATCCTTCTCTTCCTCTTTCTCTCCTCCTCCCTCTTCTTCCTTTCAACCCAAGAATTGGGAAAAAAGAATTATATGCCTGAATACATTTGAAATCCTGTCAACTGCAGAAAATTGAGGAATAAAATAGCATATTTTAGAGTCCAATAACCAGTACACTGTGGGTTTCTTAGGAATGAAGGCTCTTGGGAACCAAAGTTCTGCCTCCAACCGTACAATTCCTTGACCTCTCCGAGGGAGGGTTTACTGCTGAACTGCAGACCCCATCCCAGGCCTGGGAACTAAGTGGGTGGTGCTATAGTTTTATACATGGACACTTCCTGCCCAGCTACAACATGAGCTTTTAGAGTAAGATGGACTTGAAGCTATTCCTGTGACAAAAAGGTGCATTGGCTTTTCATTCGCATGTGAAGTTATGGTAATATCTTCTTCTTGTCATCAGAGATGAGTCAAGAGACTACCTTTGAGCTTTTTCCTTTGCTTAAACACTTACAATAAGCTCCTTTTTTATTTTTGTCAAACCCAATCCTTCAGTCTTGTTGGTATTTTCCATGCCTACCTCCTCCTGTTCCTTTCTTTCTGCTACATTTGTAAAAATAAGTGTCAATATGCAAACACACACATGTATATGTAACAGTAAGTTTGGAAATACCTTTTCTGTTGTGTGAGACAAGGTCTCTCTACGTGGCTTTGGTTTGTCTAGAACATGTTGTTGTAGCCCAGGAAGGCCTCACACATGGGGCTATATCCCTGTCCTTGCCTCTTGAGCACTGGTGTTACAGTGTTACAGGCATGTGCCTGCTTTGTGTGTTGTTGGGGTTGGAACCTAGGACTTTATGTGTGCTGGGGAATCTCTCTACCCAACTGAACTACTATCCCAGGCCTAGAAACAGGATTTTAACACAAAAGTTTGTGTTTTGTTTCATTTTTATTTTGTTTCTAGTATTTTCCACCCAACTCTATCCTGACATGACCATTTCTGCAACTGAGATCAACTTGCTTGTTTTCCAGCCTGTTGGCCTTCAACTGCCTTTTTTAAAAATCTCCTTGGGATAAAGTCCATTCCAGAATCTCTTGACTGCTCATTCCTGCCCTGCTCTTGCAGCCCTGCTACTTGGACAGTGTCCATTCCACCATCTGATGCCAAGTATCTTCACATAACCTGGCCTGGCCTAGCCATCCATACAGCGTGGAGATTGACTCACCAGGGAATGAGACCTAGGCGTACTAATGAGGCTTGCCAAGCAGGCGGTACTGTTTCCTGGGGTTTGAAAGGTCACAGCCTATTTTTTCAGAAGTACTGCCTTGCCATCTCCTGGAAGTTATGTTCCCTCAAAATCTCCATGTTCAAATCAAAATTCCAGTGCAGTGCAAATGGGATGTGGGAGCCTGAGGGTGGTGATTGAATCTTGAGAGCAAAACCTTTATAAATGGGATCAATGCCCTTTTAAGAAAAACTGGAGAGCTTCATTCTTTGCCATCAAATGGTAAAGTGAGATACAAACCTACAAACCCAAAGAGAGGTATCACAAGTTCTTAGTCTTGTGGCCTTCCTGTGCTTGCTTTTTAAGTGGTCAAGTCTCTGGTATTCTGTTGTAGTAACTTGGCTGAAAGAGGAAGAGCTACTGTGTGCACAAAGCCCACCTTCAGCAGATCCCAATTTCTGCTCACATCTGACTCTAATGCCTTTCTTTTCATCTTTGATATAAATCACTCACCTTCATTCTTTTGTGTAACAGGGTTGGGCTATTTCCTGAAGCCCAACTGTGTTTCTAACATTCTTTCTCTAAGTACATCAGAACTCCAAGAACAGCAGGTGTAACTCAAAGATGCAGATCTTAGAAGCTGGGAAGTTGAAATTTATTGAAATGTGTGTGTGTGTGAGAGAGAGAGAGAAAGAAAGAGAGAGAGAGAGAGAGAGAGAGAGAGAGAGCACAACTAAATGTATTAAGATAGTCAGTGATCCTGGGATACTTAAGGCATTTTAAAAGAAAGAAAGAGAGTGATTTTTAGGTGTTATGGCCTGGATCAATTCATGCCTTCAATGCTGACACGTGATTAAAGCATTTGAAAGCCCCAGTCACACTGTCTGTTTATGGATGATGCTTTGCTCCTATGGAATTGGTGGGACGAGAGTATGAATGTGAACCCAAAAGGAAGCACTGGGCTCCTCTGGCCTTCATTATCCATCCAGAGGCCAGAGTTAGAGAGACTTCTGCTGCCAAGGGCTTGGATTGCAGGTGTGAGAAGATACACGTGGGGATGGAGTGATGGCAGATGGTAAAGTGCTCACTGCCCAAGCACGGAGATCTGTGTTTGATTTGGATGCACATCCAAAGAAGGTTGAGTGTGGTCCTTTTAGAGATGGTGGCTAGTTCTTGCCCATCAGGCATTTTCCAGACAGAGACCAGCCTCTTCAGTTCTTTCCTGAGACTCCATCATTTGCTTCCATTGTGCCCTCAGTGCAAAGTAACAACACAATATTTTAAGAACAGACAATGTTTCTTTCTTGGTCTTTCCTTGAATTGGAAAAAAAATAAAACAATTCTGGGGAATGAATGACCCCAGTATGTCTTTGTCCTTATGAACTCTGTATTTTACTGGGAGAAGTGAATGCGAAGTCATATCTGAGACGTGTAATTGTAGGGTTTGTTAAGTGATAACAGAATCAGTAGTGATGCTACAAGCAAGAGCAATAGGTGATGATGCTGAGAGAGGTTCTCCTTTTGAACAATGAAATCTAAATTGTGTCCTTTCTGAGAGGATGACACAAGTGGAGACTTATAGGTTGATGAGGATCCAGCCATGGGTACTTGAAGAAAGGTTGTCATAGGCAACAAGAACAGTGAGAGTTACAGGGCTGAAGCTTGACTGAGCTTGGCTTAGTGAAGAGCAGGGGTCAGATCACCAGGGAGGAGGAGATGTACTGGGTAGAGCTTTCGAGAAAGCTAGGAGTCAGGTCCTGTGGGGTCCCAAACAAATAGTAGGACACTTATACTATCCCAATGGGTGAGACATGACTTCTTGTTGGTGATAAGATAGCAACTCTTAGCCGGGTGGTGGTGGCGCATGCCTTTAATTCCAGCACTCAGAGGCAGAGGCAGGCGGATCTCTGTGAGTTAGAGGCCAGCCTGGTCTACAAGAGCTAGTTCCAGGACAGGCTCCAAAGCTACATACAAACTCTGTCTCGAAAAACCACACACACAAAAAAAGATAGCAACTCTTAAAGAAGTAGGGGCACTACTGGAGTCAAACTACAAATGTGTAGAAGAATGGGGAGCCATCAAGTCATTTCAAGCCCTACCCCCTCTACCTTGATGTGATTCCATCACACCATCATAATATCAATAGGTTTCTAAGCCTTTTCAAACCACAGGTGATGGGGAGATATTAATGCCTGCTTTACACAAGTATCAGAGGGGTTCAAAAAAGTCACAAAGTCTGGAGTGACGGCTGTGTCAGTAAAGTGCTCACTGTGCACTTCTGAGGACCTAAATTTTATATCTAAGATCAGTGTGAAAAAAGTGAGGCAAGTGGCAAATGGTTGCACCCCTAGTGCTGGGGAACAGGGCCAAGTGGCACAGAGTTGCACCCCTAGTGCTGGTGAACAGGGGCAAGTGGCACATGGTTGCACCCCTAATGCTGGGGAGGTGGGAATAGCAGGACGATGCGGCTCACCATGGCAGCCTAATGTAATGGGCAAGTTCTGGACCAAAAGGAATGGGAAGCTTCTGGGGCTCTCCATTCCTTACAGCTGATCCGTTAGCTAGTGATGGGGTCTTGGAGCGGGGAGTCATTTTCTTCAGTTCTGTGCCCACTGCTGAGCCCACCTGCCTTGAACAAATAGCTCCAAAGCCAGGGTTGCACGGATGTTCCAGGTAAAGGCAATGGCTCACAAGGTCAAGGAAAACAAAGAATAGAGGTGAACATGAGGAAGAAATCAGAAGAAAAGAGGGAGCTGCATAGTGATGGTAGGGAGGCGAATATACAAGGCTGAGGATGGGCACTCTGTATTATGTGTGAAATTGTCGAGGGACAATTTTAATTGATTAAAAAAAGGTGGAAATCACCCGAGGAACAACACATTGAGGTTTTCCCTCTGATATCCAATTGGATGTATACACATGTGTACACACACACACACACATACACACACACACATCACTGTAGTAAGTCTCTTGCATTTCCTGCTAAGCAGTAGTTTCCTTTGCCCTCCACTGTGTTTGTGGCTGCACTGAAGATGAGTACCTACAGATGTATTGAAAGTAATCAAAAGGTCCTAGAATTTCTGCCTTGTGTATGTGAAAATCTCCAACCCATATCCATCCAAACATGTCTAAACCACTGCTTCTCTCTTAACAGTTGCATAAGCCATAATTAAATGATTTGTAGACGTGGTCTGAATTAAGGGCCCCGTTCATCAATACTGCATGAATTGTGTAGGCATATCTTCATTCCTACATTATTTATCTCAGCGGCCAGATGGGGACGTTGGCTGTAATATTCATCAGTAAGAAATCCACATGTAGATTTGGCATGCTGACATCTGGGCCTGGTCTCACCACCCGTGGGGGAGAGTGAATGTTTGTGCTTGGAGATGACAGGGGCTGTGTTTTTAGGCAATTTAGGAGTGCTACATCGGCTGTGGCTGACACTTGATTAGTCACCCCCCCAAGTAGCTCCCATCAGAGCTGAGTGCCAGGGTCTGAGAGAAGCCAGGCAATTGTAGAGAGTCTTCTGCATGGTTATGCTGATGGTATCATGCTCAAAAATCCATTTGTTTTGGCTTTAAATGTTAATGAAACATGTTTATTTGCATGTGTCTCTATGTATGGTGTTCATGTGTAAGAGCATGTTCACATGTGTGAATACATGTTTGTGGATGTACACATGCATGTTTATATAAATTCCTGTGGAGGCTTGAGGGTAACATCTGGAGTTTTCTTAACTGGCTACTTCCTATCTTATACTCTTATTATGAGGCCTGATCTCTCAATTTAAGCCAGAACTCACCTGTATGACTAGTCTAGCCAGCTTGCTTGCTCTGGGAATTTCCTGTCTCTAACTCTGAGGTCTGAAATTACAGGTGGACTGTCATATTGCCCAGCATTTACATGGATTTTGGGGATCCAAGCTGGGCTCTTCACACTTGTATATTAAGAACCTTATACAATGAGCCATCTCCTCATCCTAGCTACGCACCTCAGATTCTATTTTATTAAAATGACACAAATAGCGGGATTATGCCCACGGAAATGATAGCAGCCATCAATGTTTAGGAAGGAGGTAGAGCATTGTATGGGAGCATGGGTGGACGTGACAGTTAGATTGTACCCCACCACACATGCTAAGTGCTAATAATTCCTCCGTGTTCCCCAACTGAACATGGACTTTTGGCCTTTCTGTGTCCCAGTGGTTACAAATGTCATTTGAACATAGGCAGCTGATAACATGGAGAACCATGCAGGAATAGACAAATGATAAAGATTTGAAGGTGGCACCCATTAATATATCATTAATATAAAAACAAAGGGCCAGAATATTTTATATTATAAATAGATATATGGATAAGAAAATTATAGGCCATAATCATCACTTTATGTGTGTGTTGTATAGGTATTTCCTCTGGATTAAAATACTCCTTCCTGAAGGTAGGCAAGAAGGATGTAGATGAAGGAAAAAAGAAAAGGGCTGCTAAGAATACCACCCCTAAAAAAAACCCCAGAAGCCTAGAGGCTCAGGAAGCTCAGAAAGTTGCATGATCCATGAGGTCCCTTTCCAAGGTTACAAGACAGCCAATGATCACTGGGGAAGAGGAGATGCTCTTTGGTGGACTGTCTACAACTTGTGTCAAAGCTCCAGGGATGTAGCTTTTGTGAGTCTTCCCTCATGCTGAGAGGGCTTCTCAGTATGCAGCTCTCCTTGGGTTACTCATGGTCCTGTAAGAAACTTACCCCCTATTTTCTTGTCAGCAACTCCCATAAACTCATTGGTTTATGTTTTCCAGGAAAAGTCACATAAAATCATAACAGCTTTTTTCCATTGTTTTAAAAATTGTGACATGGTTTGTTAAGAAGCCCAGGCTAACCTCAGACTTGGTAGATCTCTTCTGTCAACCTCCCGAGTGCTGGGATTACATGCATGTCCCACTCTGCCCAGAGTATGCATTGAATGTCTGAGATGTCATACAAGGAAAACTGTGAATGGTTTCCTCTGGGTAAGTAGAAGGCAGCCAGCGAATGTGTTGAGTACCATTTCATAGTATGCTCTTTATTTTATTATATGCAGACTGACACTTTTCGGGGAACTGTCATGGCAAAGAATGACTTACAGAATTCTTCCGGAGCATTATTTCATCATGATAGGATTGTTTGTAGACCCCTGGACTTGACAAATGAGTACTTGAGGACTTTGCTCTCATGTCTGTCACCATTATCCATAGCCTGTAGCCCTGGAGAAGCACAGAACATTCATCAAACATGATGCATGTGGAGAACAGGGAGCTTGGGGACCACTCTTAGCTAGTCTCTGAGAAGAGTAGCAAACACTCCATAACAGGTTCAGAAATGCGGTGTTTGGTTCTGGTTTGCTATGCATATGCATGTGCTACCCACCAATATTTTGAGGTTGACACCTTCACTCCCACTGTGATGATATTTGGATGTTCGGCTTCTGAGAAGTGGGTAAATCATGGTGTTGAGGATAGGAACCATGCAAATGTACAAGCTTAGAGATCTTCCTCGTGTCTCCCTCCAAGAGGGGACCCAACACGTTGTAAACCGTGGAACTATCTTTTAAAATAAAAAAAAAAAAAGATTTCTTTTCTTATGTGTGCATGTGTGTGTGTGGGGTGGGAGGTACGTGCACAATGCACAGGTGTCCACAGAGACCCCAATATGGTGCCTGATCCCTGGAGCTGGAGTCACTGGTGGTGGTGGCCACCACTGAAGTGGGGCCCCAGACAGAACTGCTCTTCCGCAAGACTCTTCTCAGCCTCTGGGCTGTCTCTGAAGCCCTGGGAAGTGCTCTCTGAGGGAGCTGAATAAGCCAGCTCATTGACATTGAACTTCCCGTTCTCTAGACCTGCAAAGAGAAAGAGTGTGCTGCTTTTAGGGACCCCTCCAGCCACCGGCCTGTGATCTTTTGCAGGAGCAGATGCAGAGGCCAGGGATAGCCTCCTAGTGAAGAGAGAAGTGTTGCCGTCAGTCCACAGCCCCAAAGCTGCAGCCAGCATCCATTGGCCTAGTCACACTCATCTTCTGTGAATGAAAGGAAACTATTGAAAATTTAATAATTTGAAGTTGGTTTTTGAGGCTGTGTGTTCTCTTCAAGCATCCACTCTACACTGTGGCTTCATCCTTTTCCAGCGCTGACCCTCATTTGATTTATCAGAGATGATACTGGGTAATTCAGTTTGATACTGTTCCCTGTATCTGATGATAAACACTTGGGGGAAGCCAGGAGATCTATTTTTATATTAAATAATAACACCGGCCCTTTCATTATCCTTTCAGAATTGCAAATCAACCCCACTTTCCAGGCAAAAAGAGCATTGAGGATTTGCCTGGTGTCAACTCCTACATAATTATGTTATTGGTGCTACTTAGATGGGGCTTTGTCAGCCAGGACCAGGAGAGGGCAGTGAGCTGCCTGTCTTTGCTGCTGTGGAAGCAGTGCTCCATTTGCAGCAGATTCCTTACTTGCCTTTCTTGGAAGCAAAACCAGCGTTTCTCCCCTTAAGCTAGGGAGGTCTTTGAGCTTCGCTATGGCTGTGGTTTTATGTAATATGTCTCTTGGGATTTAAGCTGTGAGTTTTCAAATTGCTACCTGTAATTGGGTAAAACAAACAATATTTTCAAAGAAACATCTTCCCATTTTGTAACATAGCTTGTCTAAGTACGTCCGTTTTGGGTTTGTTTGAAAAGATGTATTTGATTTGTGTGTGTGTGTGTGTGTGTGTGTGTGTGTGTGTGTTTGTGTATCTTTGCATATGGGTGAAGATGCCTGTGAAGGGCAAAAATGGGCCTCAGATCCCTTAGAATTGACATCATGAGTGTGTGGTGGTATCTTGTTTGTACTCTAACAAATAAAGCTTGCTTGAAGATCAGAGTGCAGAGCTAGCCACCCGTTAGCCAGAGAGGCCTAGAGTACCAATTAGAACTTGTGCAACACGAGTGGTTGTGGGTTACCTACTGTGGGCGCTGGGAACTGAACTCCTAATCTTTGGGGGAGGAGCAAGTGCTCTGAACTAGTGATCAACCTCTGCAGTCCCAGCCTTCTCTTTCATATGCTGGTAAACTGAATTCAAAGCATACTGTCCAGGTGTGCTCAGACCCCAATGAAGAAGGCAAGGAGGAAGAGACACCTCCTGTACACAGAACCTTCTGCCTCCACTAATGCGAACTTCCAAACATGTGCGCATGCTCAGAGAACAAATCTGCTGCTGGAACTGATGGCTTGCATGCGCCTTTTTTTTCCTTTTTTTTTTTTTTCTTCTGTTGCTGCCTCTTTCTCAAACCCACATCACTGAATACCATTAACTTATGTAATTGCTGTGTTCCTTGCAAGGGTACCTAATATATATCTGGCTAGTTTTAAGGAACACTGAGTTTTCTCTGTGGGATGATTTGGGGGTGGCTTGGGAATTATTATTGGCTCTGCTATAAATGGCTAAGGGGGAAGGAAAGGATGCATCCAGGACACAATTAACGCCTACAATGGTGCAGCTTGTGTGTCACCTACAGAAATAGCTGTGCGCAATGACAGCTCATCATGATTTCTAGGTATTTGGTTTGAGTAAGTGTGCATATGGAAATATGCCTTTCTTTGTGTAATATGTCATAAGTGTACATCCCTCCATCTGTAGTAAATCTATCCATCCTTCTATCATCTACCTATCTATTATCTTTATCATCCATCTATCTATCTATTACTCTTGTATGTACATAAATATATATATATATATATCATTTATTTACCTATCACCTTTCTATCTGCTTACCTCTCTATATATGTATGCATAAATATGGATGTACCAATGATTCTGTCTATATATTTACTTACATATGCACATAAACATGCAGACATCTACCAAACTATTGTCTACATACATATGAGTGTATGCATGTATGTACTACCTACCTACCACCTACATAACTCATAGCTTCATGGAAGCAACAGATCATACTTATTTTTCTGTAATTACGACCCCTCAAAGTGGAGATTGGTGGCCTCTCCATGACTCTAAAAAGCAGCTAAAAGATATTTTCTCAAGGATATGAGTTCTCATTAGTCTTCATTTTACAGTTGTTGCTTTTTTGTTGTTCATTTTTCCCTTGCTTCCACCTATACTAGATGACGCACAAGGCAAAAATTAGATTATACACAAATTGTACACTGATTTATTAGCCTGAGCCAGGACTTTAATGAGAGAAACAGTGGAAACAGCTCTTGGGGGATATGTTTGAGCTGAGTTCTGCCATCCAGAGTTTCAGTATGAATTTGGGGTGGGGTGTTTTGCATCTCTTTCCTTACATTAGGAATGAAGAATGTGTCTGTGTGTAGACACCCTCTTGTGCTTACCCAGTAGGCTGATATCTGTGAGGACGTGCATGGAGTACTTTATGGGGCAGGACCTATACCACTCTGCTTTCACGACAGCCAGCCTTCAGTACTCTGTGGGGCATTTGACTGTGTCTCTCTCCTGCTTCTTGTGTTATCTGAATGCCACCACAGTGATAACATATACCTGATCCGTATTTGAAACCACAAATTCCTCTTTGGAATCTCACCTCCACCACTTGCACACTTAGTTCTGGAGGAAAGAAAAATCTTTTGATCTCTTTAATGTCCTTTTCCGGGAAATTAAGAGGAAGTCATGACAGTTCCTCTCTTTGCAGGTTCACAGATGTAAATTATCTAATGCAGTCAGGACTTCTGCATAGAGCTGGTCAAATAGCCAACACTAACAAGTACACTGATGCTTTCTTGTTGCCCGTGAAGACTGGACTCTTGGCCTTTCATAGTACATTCTGGAAAATTACTACAGGCAGTCATGCATCAGCCGTGGGAGGGCTTCTGCACGCAGCCGGCTGCTTGGCCTGTTTATGCCTTTAAGCAATTTCCAGCTAAGAGGAAATACGAGGTTGCAGTTTACCCATCAAATAACCTAAAACATAACAAGAGTCAATTTCTCTCCCATGTAAACAGATCAAGTTCATGTCCCATCCTTTGTTTCTTCTTACAGAAGAGGTTGGGGCCTTGAGCCCAGTTCTTAGGGGTGGGGCTGGGTTGTGTGCATTTCAAAACTCTTCAATGTGTTGTTTTTATCAAGGGATTCCTTTTATTATATAATATGAAGGTTTGATAAAGTTGTTAATTCTCAGTGTGTCTGAAGTAGTGACACACAGCAAGGAGCTCATTATCCCCCACACAAAGCATAATTACTCAATACAGAGAGAGGCTGTTTCCCAACACTGCCTTATATCTACACTTCCCTGTGCTGGCTAATGTCGGATATTGATTCTGAATAATTCAGATAGCAATAAAATTGAGTTTGCATGACAGTCAATCAGAGGCATTTTATATTTAAGGCTCAATGGAAGAAATGGGTTATCTTCTTACCTTCTGAATCTCAAAGCCATTAAAGTAATTGTAGGTCATTAAGCTAAATTCCTCTATGTAATCTGGAAACTTAATCTAATTCTTGCACCACTCAAAACAGTGGCAAGAGAAAAATGGATGAATTTTCAATTGCTAATGTATGTATTATGCATACATGCACACATAAATGTATGTATACACACACACTTGTACATACATTACTTTTCTTGTTGCTGTAACAAAGAGAAGGATTTATTTTGGCTCCCAGGTATATTCCATCCTGCCAACAAAGGCATGGTGGCAGGAGCGTGGTGTGGCTAATCACACTGCATCTGTGTTCAGAAAACAAACAAAAAAAAGAATGTTGATGCTTAGCTCGGTTTCTCCTTTTTATTTAGTGCAGGACCCAAGCTCAGCAAATGATGTCACTCACACTGAGGGTAGGTCCTCCTGCCTCAGCTAGACATACCCACAGAGACCCAAACACAGGTTTGTCTCCTGAGAGGGTTTAAATCCATTTAAGATATCAATCAAGATTATCTGTTTGTACACACAAAACATTACTGCTCACCAACATCTGACACAATCAGCCAGTCACATGGAGTAACTTTAAATGGCCTGTGAGGGAGGGGGCTGAAGAGAGATGACTCAGAGAGTAAAAACACTTGCAATGCAAGCCTGACTCCCTGGGTTTGAGCCCAGGAATATGATGCCTGAAATTTGACCTCTGACTTTTACATGCGCATTATAGCATGTGTGCCACACAAGTAAACATACATGCACAAATAGTTGTAATAATAATAATAACAATAATAGCAAACATAAATTTGAAATGGCCCAATGGATGCTGTTTCCAGGTTTGTGCAGTGCTGCCGATAGATATTGAGTGACTTTGGCTAAAATGGAAATCATCACCAAGAAGCTTAGGCTGTAAAAAGGTTTTACGTTGGTTTTATTGTCCTCCCCTGCCCTTGCCTATGGATATAAACACACACATGCTGGGCTGTGCTATTCATATGCTGTGTAACATATAACATGTTGTATATTAATATATAATGGCATGCTACAATAAAACATAATGAATATATAGTATATAATATTTAATGAATATTATGTATATACACATATTACTATTGGATTATATATAAACAGTAGAGGTCTCTAAGTTATAGAAACTCTAAATTGTTCAGATCGTAGAGTCTGAACACCAGGGTTGGTAAAAAGATTGAATATCTATCTATACTTTTCCTTTGATAATGTCATTCATGAGTACTGTATTTATATCATTTTCACTCCTCTTTCACTCCCTCCAACTTCTCCCGTGCCTCTACTCCCCCTAAAATCCATGGCCATGGCCCCCTCTTTAGTTGTTGCACATGATGTATATAGCTCAGCCAGCTGAGCTAATTCATTTGATTGATCATTTTATATGATGCTCATATGTATACTTGCTTAAAGCTGACTACTTCCTTGGGATTGGATAAATGATTGGGGACTCATCCCTAAAGAATACTGATTCTCCTTCTCAAAAGACATTCAATCCCTGAAGCTCCTCATTTAGAGGTGGGTCCTTGCAAGATTTCCCCATCCTCTGTGGCATGTCAACTGATAGTGTTGTGTAGGGTTGATTCTTCATGATGGCCTAGAGTGGCACACATGATGAGCCTCACATGTGTGCAGATTTACCCAAACACCGATGAATTCATTTCATTCCGCAGTTTCAGGGTGCTCTGGCAGCTGATAAAGGGCAAGCAGGTTTTCTCTCAAGTGACTTAGTATAAAGTTAGAATATTCCAGTTTGGAAAACAGAGACAGAGAAATGCTTAGATATAGCTGCCTGGAAAGCCTGGCACTTCCAATTAGGGGAACATTATTCAACCCTATGGCAGAGTAAATCTGTAAAGGCTTCCTGAGAATCTTGAAACCTAACCTAATTCTATCCTGGTTCAAACATGTGAACCTGCCTGTGTGTTCTCAGTCTTGCTGCTGAAAGTTAGGATAATCTGTGAATGTAAGACTCTACATGGCTTTGCTTGGGATTTTAGATCCTAGCTCCATGTTAATGTAGAAAGAGGTCATTTCTAGCTCTGCAAGAGTGTGCGGAGGCTTCTAAAGCTAAGGGACAAAATACTTCAGGACCCATGATTTTGAGAGAAAGCTGTTTAGAAAAAGTGGTCTATAGCGAGACTCCATTGCTCCCATGCAGAACACCCGACTCTAAGAAGAAAGAGAAGCTAATCATGAATGCAGACCCTGCTGCTGCTGTGCACTCTACTTCCTCAGCATTCTCCCTCCAGGACGTAATTTGGAGGCTTTCGATGTAACCAGGCAGCTAATCTGATGCTTTTAGATGTCCCCAGGCTGTCTGTTTAGAAGAGATCTCTCCACTTCTGCAATTCCCAATTTCTTTGACTTAAGCATTTGCTTCCTTTAAAGGAGTCTAAAATAATTATATCTCTTTATCCATCTGGAGAGGATAAAGGGACATGATAACAAAACCAGAAGAAATGCACCAATGGTTTATATAAGGACATGGTGCATTGTTCCTGTTGGAAGGGACATGTGGATGGGGGTAATTGAGGGGCCTGTCAAAGGTGGAATAATGTGGAACTTATGTACAACAAGACTCCCATAGATCAAACTGGTATCCACTGTATAACAGAACAAATTGTGTCTTGAGTGGTACATATGTAGAATATATGTCTTTAGGTGTGTTTTACTAAGGAAGGGGTTGGCTGGATTCATTGTTGGATGGCAATGGTATCAATGATGGATGAAGAACTTGGTCTTTTATAGTTTTGATAAAGATGGAGCAAGCAGTCTTACATTCAATTCCATTATTCTGGACCCCAAAGTCATGTTAAAGGTCATTATTAGGTAAAACAAGACCAATTTATTACCATGTGGCTTATAGAACTCTTGAGTTGGAAGCTTAGGCATCATTTATTCAGTTTCTAATACATGGTTGAAGAAGAGAGACAAACTTGGACTTATTAATGATGCCAAGACCCCATCCTGTCTTCCAATTCAGAGTTCCCAAGTTTAGAATCTGGATATTTCTGTCATTGCCAAGCCCCCAAACCATTTTTATGATGATTTAAGAACTGATATTAAACAAACACTGGGTTAGTTGGAACCATTAATGCTACAGATCAAGAAAGAGATATACCTTATAATTCAAATCAGGAACAATAAATACTCTAGATTCCTATCAGAGGAATATGGTTTGTATTTTAACAAACTGGATTTCTCCCCTGCTTGGGAAGCTTAACTTAGAGGATAAATATTGAAGGACTAGGAAGAACAGCTCAAATACTGAGTGACCAAGGCAGAAACAAAGGACAGCTCAAGTGCAGGATAACTGGTCTGATGAGGAGGGTGTGGGGATGCCACTCTGCCACAAGCAGAAAGTGCCCATCCTCCCATGCATGCTCTGTATTTAGTGTAAACCTATAGTTTAGAAACATGGGCTCAATGGCCAGATTAGTCATAATTCTCTAGGAAAACAGAATGGAAGGAATGAATGTGTAGTTTAAAAGAACTTATTGGATTGACTTACATGATCTAGCTACCTTCATTATGGGAAGGTTGAGAATCTAGTAGCTGCTCACGAGCCCTGGAGTTCACAGCAGTCCCAGTCTGGTGTTGAAGGCATGCAGGATTTCTGGAGAACCTCAATCTTCAGTCCAGGATGGAAACCGAAAACCTGGGTTCTGCTGTTAATTAAGGAATGGGACAGCAGTGGCAACAATAGGAGAGGTACACTCTCAACGAGATGCACAGGGACAATGTGGCAAAAGGCAAAACCTTTCTCCAGGACCTCTTTTATCTAGGCTGCCTCTTGACAACACCATCCACATTTGCAGCGGGTCTTCCTTATTCAGAGAAGCTGATTCCGAATGCCCTACACACATATGCCCAGTAGCTTCTCTCATGTTTGATTCTAGACCCAACCACGTTGCCAGCTAGGATAAACCAACAGGTTAAGCAGACAGTGACTATCGGCCTGCTGCAGAAGGCTGCCACTCCTGCATCCTCAGAGCTCACTGCCTTTCTGTGTTCCTGAAGACTCTACCTACTGATACTTTTAGTTTTATGTTTAAGAGCATTTCCCAGGGTTTTGGGACAAGTTACTTTGCCAGTGCAGAATCGGGACTGGACTTGTTGAGAACCTGAGAGTTCAGGGAGAATCTCTCAATAAACGACTCTTATAAGATGGTGTATGAATCCTACCCCTCAGACTGCTTGGGTGAAATAGTAATGAGGCTCTTATTTTATGTGTTTTGCTGTGTGCCAAAGTCCATTTTGACTGTGCCTTGCTCCTTTGTACATTTTTCATGAAGAATTTCCTCTTTTTGTCTTAGCGCACCCTCTGTATCAGTGTAACGAGCCCTAGAATCACTACATGCTTTTATTTCTCCCGTTTTGCGGTGGTAAAATACTCTGTCCAAAGTGATATAGAGAGGAAGTATTCATCTTGGCTTATATTTCCAGAGGAATAAAGTCCACCATAGACTGGAAGGCATGAGAGAGAACAGGAGTGGGAACAAACTATTAAACCACAGTGCCTACCACAGTGACCTACCTCCTCCAACAAGTTTCCACCTCCTGAATGCTTCAAAACCTTCCCATATAGCACTGGCTCCTGGGGACCAAACACTTAAACACATAAATAAATAAATCTCAACCCCATGGAAGTGCACTGCTGATGTTTCTATGTGAGTAGGCCCAGGAAGGGTTAACTCCCACACAGAAGAGCAAGATTAATATTCAGCATTTCCATGGAAGGTTGACCTCTGTTGCCCACAGCACCTCAGCCAGGTTTGTGTGTTGTGCTAGAGCAGGTAACATCCACTGGTGACACTTATACCACTTCTATTTAAAGAAATGTGTAAGTGAAGTATCGCTGTACCTATTTTTTGTTTTAGCTGGGGAGACATTATTTAAACATTTCAAGCGTAATCATCATCACACAACTTATTTATCTCTGTTGAAATGATACAAATACCAGTTTCTGAAAAGAGCAAAAGCTATTTTACATGTTTTTGCAAAAAAAGATTACAATTTATTTCCTGGAATTTCATGTGTGGTGGTGTCCATCTTGACACCAGATAGCAACCTTAAGCATTGTTCCTGAGTTCCATACATCTTTGTGTTGAGGCAGAGTCTCCCATTGGTATCTAACTCACACAGCAGGCTAGTAGGATTAAACTATTTCTCTATCACTTATTGGAATAAAAACAATTAACTACATAGCCTTTCAACATTACTTTCTTAAACCATGTCTTCATCTAGGGCTCCCTTTTATAAAATACTTGGAAAAATAGACATGTGTCAATATAAACAGTATTGAAACATGTGTTATCAAATGTAAGTCCTCAGCAGTAATGACTTCCTTTCTATCTTACTGGGATAAGCTTTAAAGCCATGCACTTAAGAGCAGGCCTCAGAGCCCTGGCAAACTGCCTTGAAATTCAGCCTTCAGTGGGACCGCAGCATCATGGCAAGGTGGACATCTACATGACCCTCTGCTGGGAGACACACTTCCTTAATCTGTGTTCCACACACATGTGACATGTTTGTCACATGAACTTACTCTATCCCACAGCCTTCCTGAAAATTAAATTAAAAGGAATGGTTTCAATATGGGTTTCATAAGGGCAGGAGAGAATTGGCTGGTCAAGCTAGTCAATATTTTTGTAATGAACAATTTAATATTTATTAGGTAGAAAATACAAATAATGTCTGTATCTTGAAGCACTGGAAAATCTGAGCTTGGAACCTGAGAAATTTAGGTTCTTATCTCATCTGTGTGGCTTGTGGGGAGATGGGGGGGCAGTGAATGCTCATTTGGCCCAGCTTCTATGGTTAGCTGGGCGTCATAGCCAGTGTGCCTGTCAACCTCCTCTCTGGAAGACAATGCACATTGCTCTTTACCTGAATAAACCCCCCTGTCAGCTTCTGAGAATTTCCATGAAGTCCACTTCTGAATTTGCAGGGCAGGGCTCTGTTCTGGGTAAAACATTAGTGCTGTCCCATGCTTGTTTTGTATGTCTTGTTGTCCTTTTGGAAGACTCCAGTTCTCTTGAATGTGACATCCAAATCTTATTACAGAATTGCACAGGCTCTCTTGATAACCACAGAGTTCAACAGCTTTATTTCATGTTTCTATGTGCTTTTGATCCCAGCTCACACCCATACAGCTCCTTGCTTGTGTGAAATCTGCCCCCCCTTCATTCAACTTGCATTGAACATGTACAAATGCCCTTTGTTAAGCGCTGTGTGTAAGGGTTTGGATGGATGGATTTGCTTTGTTTGGATGGTAGGAAAGACAACCTCTAGACTAAACTTTGGATTCACAGGGCTGCTATCATTGATCATATCAGCTCTAATTAACTAACACTGCCAATTATGTACTACTCATTCCTTTATAGGGTTTATTTCACTTAATCCTCATTATGACCCAGAGAGGTAAGGGTCACAACACCCTCCTATTACAGTTGAGGACCTAGGTGCCAAGAACTAAGTTCCTTACTCATTTTTTTCTACAGTGTCTGGGACTTCCCTCAGAGCTCACTCTAAATTAGCTCACTTTAAATCAATGGAACTATCTCAAGCTACCTGAGACCATTTCTCTCTCATTCACTTTATTCTTCTATGGTAGCTCTGTATATATTTATAAATATCTTCTTAATAAAGGAGGGGTCTGTGTGTGGTACTAGATTTTGGTTCCTACTTTTCTCTCTTTCATTCTTGTCCCAGCGGGCACCATATATGTTGTGTTTGTCATGTATGGGCCACATTCCTTACAATGTCTAATGTGTAAAATAAAACAGGTGCAGTGTGTATTTTCTCATTAGTTTTTGGTGTTTAAATAGTATCAGTAATTGGGTGTGGGTGGACTTTTCCTGTCCTACCAGCCAGTTCACAAATAACTCACACAGTAACTTAATATTAATTACAAATGCTTGGCCAATAGCTCAGGCATGTTATAACTAATTCTTAAATTTTAAATTAACTCATATTTCTTATCTACTCTCTGCCACATGGTGGTACTGTCATTTTTTTAAAATTGTTTTTATTGAGCTATGTATTTTTCTCCACAACCCTCCTTTTCTCCCCTTTCCCTTTCTAACATTTCCCATGATCCCCACACTCCCAATGTACTCAGGAGATCTGGACTTTTTCTACTTCCCATGTAGATTAGATCTATGTATGTCTCTCTTAGGATCCTCATTATTGTCTAGATTCTCTGGGATTGTGAATTGTAGGATAGTTTTTCTTTGCTTTATGTCTAAACTCAACTTAAGAGTGAGTATGTATGATATGTGTCTTTCTGGGTCTGGGTTACCTCACTCAATATGATGTTTTCTAGATCCATCCATTTGCCCGCAAATTTCAAGATGCCATTGTTTTTTTTTCTGCTATGTAGTACTCCATTGTGTAAATGTACCACATCTTCTTTATCCATTCTTCAGCTGAGGGGCATTTAGGTTGTTTACAGGTTCTGGCTATGACAAATAAAGCTGCTATAAACATAGTTGAGCACATGTCCTTGTGGTATGCTTGAGCATCCTTTGCATATAGACCCAAAAGTGGTATTGCTGGGTCTTGAAGTAGGTTGTTTCCTAATTTTCTGAGAAATCACCATACTGAATTTCCAAAGTGTCTGTACCAGTTTACACTCCCACCAGCAATGCAGGAGTGTTCCTTTTACCCCACATCCTCACCAGCATAAGTTATCATCAGTGTTTTTGATCTTGGCCATTCTTACAAGTGTAAGATGGAATCTCAGAGTTGTTTTGATTTGCATTTCTCTGTTGGCTAAGGATACTGAGATTTCCTTAAGTGTCTTTCAGCCATTTTACTGGGCCAGCCCCAAAGGGGGACTCACTCAGTCATCCCCAAGTCGGAGGTCTCTTTGAAACCCCTTTTCCATGTTTTCTGTGTTCTCAGAAGCCACTCACCCAGTAAGCACACGTCACAGACAGGTCTACGACTGATATGTCACATAGACGGTGTTCATTTGAAAGGCTCTTCCCGTGGGTGAGCTTCGGCTGCCTTGGATGGGTTCCCCTTCCTCCTGTGCTGAGCCGCTGATGGTCTTCCTACCTTCCCACCCAGTGTTCAGCACCTGCCTGGCTCCTCAGCGTGGAGACATCTGCGTCGGCGCACATTCTCTCTCCGGCTGACCCACATCCTGGTTGTTAAGGGTTTCTCTGCCAGCCTCATGTACAGGAACTCAGGCAAGAAGTCAGTTATGGAACTTCCTCTTGCTCACAGCCCTGTCTCTGCCCCACTGAGAGGCTCCAAAAACTGGGAACAGCTCTGCCTTCCACTGACTCCAGAATAACAAACACCCAGACTCACAGAGAAAGAGGCTCCATCTGCCTAAAAAGATTATTTTAATCCTTTTCTTTTCTTTTTTTAAAATATTATGGGTAGAGAGGTGGCTCAGAGGTCAAAAGTGTTTGCTTTTCCTTCAGAGGATCAGAGTTCAATTCCTAACACCCACAATGGCTGACTCACAGTCACCTGTAACTCCAGCTCAAGGGGATCTGATGCCCTCTTCTGGCCTCTGAGGTCACCTGCATACATGTGCACACAGACATAAGAATAACAAAGAAATTTTTCATCTTGTTCAAAGTAATCTATTAATTCTAGAGTAGTAGTCAAGGGAGTTAACAGTGGCTTTAGAGCCTTACCATTGTTAAACTAAGCAATAGAAGCCAGGCATTAAAAAGTACATGTTGCATTCTTCCATTTTGAGGAAATATCCAGAAGAGGCAATCTATAGAAACAGAAGGTGAATCAGTGGTTGCCAGGGACTAGGGGAGTTGATATTTCAAGTTTCCTTTTGGGATAATGAAAATGTCATGGATATAGGTGATGAGATAATTGTAAATACACTAAATTGAACTGAGGAATAAAGAATTATGCTGTTTTAAATGTTTAAAAATAAATAGTGTCAGAATGTTTTAAAGATGAAAATTGGTGGGTTACTGCTAAATATGTTTTATTTAATAGAGAGGGTGTGGGTTCAGCTAAAGCCATGAGATTTCCACATACCATATCCAGTCTCTCATCCGTGGGGTCATACACATTGGTAAGATACATGAACTCTGGGCCTTGCTGCTCCATCTCATCCATTATGGAAATTACCCTCACTTTTCATAGTTTTTCCAGGGATTATGAAGTTTTCACATACAAATAATTTGCTGTCTCTTTAAGCGGTGCCTCACAGAGGGTTTTATCTTCAAAAAACAGCTATTTTTCACTCAGGACCGTTTTTTCAGAGAACTCTAAGAAACAGTGCTTTTTGTTGTATATATTCTGCCCCATATTGAGTTCCATTCCCCACAAGGCTGAAACCTGGATCCTAGGGACCCCCATACCACATAAAAGCCCCTGAATGGCATGAATAGATGGAGACTAAGCCAAGATAGGGATAGGGACCTTCTTGTAGCACAGAGACACAGAGGGGAAAGAAAGCTGGAATGGGAACATTAGTTACATAACCCACAGGCCCTCCTCCTGTGACTACTTGGAATAAGCAGATGGCTGAAAAATGAGGTTCTCTTTTTTTCCTTGCTTGTTTCAGTTTTTGGAATGTGTTTATTTCCCTAGATGTATTGCTCAGGTGAATTAACTCATTCCTGAAAGAGATTTGGGGGGGTCATCAATGTGACTCTTCAAAATGTTTTCTGACCTACCCAAGATGGAATAACTTCTGCTTCAAATTATTTTAACATCAGAATGCAACAGTTCTTGTCTACAATGGTAAGATGAAAAAAATGAGTTCAGAAAGAAAGCTGCTGATTGACACCTTGCTGGTGTGCAGACCAGATGTGGCATATTTTATTCTTACACTGGATTCCAGATGCAGAAGATATAAAAGATGTGTCAAGTGGGAAACTTAGGAGTCTGAATCAATAGATCCTGAGTGCAAGTATGTATTTATCAAGGAGTGCTACAATCAATTAGTAATGTCTGTTCTGGCTGAGGTATTAAAAATAGTCGCTTGGTCTGTATTTCAGCTAGTTGACTTCCTTCATTTATGCACTGCAGTATCTTTTTACCTAAGTAGAACACATGCATTTTTAAGAGACAGGACAGGGGCTAGGAGACCCTAGTATTATTAAAAGTATTTGTTAAGTAAAATAGTAAGAGCACAATGAACAGCACAATGCCTTGCCTGGAAAAATGTGGCACAATGAATCAGAACTGTGAGAGTCCATGGAGCGAAGTCTCTCCAAAGAAAAACATTTAAATACTTATTACAGTTGCTAGTGTTTTTTCTCTTTTAATAAGTGTGAAAATATTAGACACATCTGTACTTCTGTCCAAGGTAGAATAACATGAACTGACTTAGTCTCTCACTTAACCATGGAATGCACAGAGCACATGGAAAGACGGCTCATATAGCTTTATGTGCTGATCCTTGACAGAGAGGGAGAAATGAGTGTTCCAGGATACTGCTTTGCCCAGAGTCCATGTGGGCAGAAAGAACACTCCAGAAAATCCCAAATTGCTAATACTGCGGAAAATCCACATGATTGTAACTTGAATCTCAACAATAAATAACCAAGTAGGTGGACTTCAGAAAAGGTAGAGAAAACTCAACAATAATACTGATCAGTGGGTTGTCGTCAACCCTTGCAAGCCTCTCTATCCCCCAAACAACAGATTAGTCTCATTTCTTGGAGCCTAAGCACCATATTGCAGGGGGACTATTCTAATTAGTTTTAACTGCACACAGCTTGGAGTCATCTGAAAAAAGAATCTCAAAGTACAAATTGCTTAGATCAGATCTGCCTGTGGCCATCTGTCAGGGCATCGCCTTGAATGCTAATTGATGTGAGAGACCCTCACCCACCATGGGAGGCACCATTCCCTGGGCAGTTGGTCCCAAGCTGCAAAAGAAAGCTAGTTAAGCATGAAATGTTGAACAAGTCATAGAATGAGCCAGAAAGAGGCATTCTGCCATGGTTTCTACTTAAAGTTCCTGATTTTTTTTCCTCTGTGCCTTGACTTTTCTCCATGATAAATTGTGACCTGGACGTATAATAAAAATAAATCCCATCTTCCTTAGGTTGCTTTTGTTCAGAATATTTTTATTGTAGCAACAGAAAGAAAAATAAGAAATAGACATCAGACAACAAACCTCAGCAGAGGCAAAATTACCAGAAACACAGTGCATTCTCTGATCATGGTGGAATCAAATTAGAAATCAGTTAAAACAGATACAGTAACAAAGTCTTCAGTGCCTGGAATCTAAACAGTACCCTTCCAGGTTGAAAATGAGGTCTCCATTGAGCTTTGTGAAAATAAGCATACAACACAAGCTTTAGGTAAATGTCTCCATATAAAATGGGAAAAATATAAAGTTAAAGGTATAAATCATTAAATAAACCCAAAGTAGTTAGAAAACAAGAAAACAGTAAAGAATGGATCTAAAGTCAATGGAATTGAACAACAACAAATGGTGGAGAAAAGCTGAGTATTTGAAAATACAGAGGAGAGTTGCACACATATATCCAGAGTAGAAAGACAGACAGGTAAATGGATGGAATAATTATCATTTCCAAGTAGTACTCAAGGAATACCTGCCCAGAGAATGGTGCCTCCCATAGTAGGCTGGCCCTCCTACATCAATTAACATTCAAGACAATGACCTGACAGATTTTCCACTGGCCAATCTGATCTAGGCAATTCCTCAATTGAGATTCTCTTCTTAGTTGACTCCATGCTATGTCAAGTTGACAGTTAAAGCTAATATCTCCTTAAATATATTATCTAGACACACCTGGAAATAAGAATAATCTGAAAAACAGTCCTGAAAGAAAAATATTAAAATTATAGTCAGATGGAAGGCAAAATGCTAAGAAGGTAAAGGCACTTGCTACCAAGCTTGATGACCTGGGTTTTTGTACCCAGGACCCACATGGTAGAAAGAGAAAACTGACTCTTACAAACTGCCATCTGATTCATGCCCCCATGACATGTGTCTGGGTTTGTGTACAGACACACTAATATTCAAAAGTATGCATGCATATATGTACACATATATATTTAAATTTAATGAATATATTTAAATTATTTTAAAATTTAAAATATACTAACAGAATATGCTGAACAAATCTATCCAAATAAATTTGAAAACCTGGAGAAAGTGATCCAATTCCTTACGAAGCATACTCCCAGGTATGTTTGAAATCTGTGTGTGTTACCAAGAATAGCTATGAATGTAACTAAATGCAGAATTGTGAACTTACTTAAAACATCAATATTTTTGTGATTGTCTTGGTAACTCAGTTGAGCAGTATGCAAGCTTGAACATCATAGATGGCAACATTGAGTCTCTACGTCCAGAAGTTGGGCGCTGCTCTTGTCTCTATTCAATGTGTATTCAGAAAGGATTTGTATAGCCTGTAACCAGTAGGAAATATTCACAATTTGCAAATATTTTTCAAAAAGTAATCTCCTAGATGATTCCCCCGAGGAATTCTACATTATTTTAAAAGATGATTAATATTGTTCTGCATATTGCTTCTAGAAAAGAGGTGGAAGAACATATCCCAATTTATTTAAGGAAACCAATACAAGTCAGATAATAATCATACAACAAGAAGAGAGTGCTACAGACCAATATCCTTCATGAACATTGACAGGAAATATGTAAAATATTTACATAACTATATAGGAAAATAAATATATACCCTCATTGGATAGGGAGGAGCTCAGGCATGCAACATTGGTTCAATATCTGGAAATCAATGCCATCCACTCTATTGATTGCCTAAGGAAAAACTGTAAAGTCTTAAAGTTAATGCTGGTTCCCACATGAGAAATTGATGCCCATCCAGAACTCTGAGAAATCTAAGAATAAAACAGAACAAATTTCCTGGATTTTTAAAAATTGCAGAAGTTTGGAGCTAGAACAGAAGTTGGTGCTACAGCTGGGTACTTTCCCTAAAAGAGTGGGATAGAAATACCTGTCATTGAGCACAGTATGAAGGTTCCATCATTTACATATGTATATCTCTAGGTATTATATATCTATAGCTGTGTCTGATATCTATATTGATACTACACACATACACACACACACACACACACACACTCAGGCAAGACAAGCATAGAAACAGTTGGCCTCCATATCAGCAGTGAGTAAGCAGGACTGTTTGTGAACGCCATGACTATTCATAAAGAACTCTCCAATGTATGTACCCACATGTGCTCACACGTACCCCTCTCCCACACACACTCACAAACTCCACAGAGTATTCAACTAGAAAAAGGTTTAGGATGTAAGAATGCATTCCAAAATAATTGCATTTATAAGTTCTTGTTTAAAAAGAAACGTGAGAAAGTTTACTTTACACATGCGGTGTCTTTCTTTGTCACACAACACCAGGAAATAATTTAGATGTGTATGTGAGAAAACATACACAAGACTTCAATGTTTAAAAGGCCAGATGTGTCATAGCTTTGACAATCACTAAGTTTAAGCTGTAAGTGCTCTCATCACCAGACTCAGCCTATGAGTTGGTACGTGTATCAATGTACATGCTTGAACCACTCCAGAGTGTATCCATAGTTTAGAGCATTGTATTGTACAGGATAACTGACAAGTCTTTATTTGTCAATTAAAACCTGCCCTGAGGCAAGGTAAATAGTAGACACTCCCTGTCATTATCTGTTCAACCTGTACTGTAATACAATCAATTTTCTGATCACATAGACTTTCATTGTCTACTTTTGCTGCAGTTTCCTCTGGTCCTGGTTTGAAGAATATATTTACCCCAAAGTGAAACCCATTATATTTGAGCATCTTGTGTTTGTGAAGAAGTCTACTTTGGTGTCACCACACACAGGTATCAGCTGAGGGAACACTGAGTACATGGACCTGTCTTGCCACCCTGTGGATCCTGAAGTGGAGGAATATATTCCCCTGTAACCAGAAGACCATGAACTAACCAGGATTGCACCATCTACACTGGTCTTTGGAATGGTTTCTACATCACCTTGGGCTATGGCAAGGCCACTGGTCTCTAGTCCAGATGATTCTCTAATGGGTAGCTACAGGAGTAAACAGCACACTTCTTGAATCTAACCCAAAAATGAAAAAAAGTAGAGTTTATAAGACATGTGTTCAGAGAGAATAACATGGCTTAAATAAGTGCCCAAAAGGACATTCAACATCATCAACTAGTGCAGAAATTCAAATTGAGACTATCATCACACATATGTGGGTTTAGTAAAGGCGTGTACTGGTGCTTACAGAAGGCAGGCAGTAGGTGTCTTCTGGATTTCTGATTGGGGTGTAAAATGATGCAACCCTTTTGGAAAGTTATCTGGTAGTTTCTCTAAGAAGGTAAATTTATGAAACAACAATCTTCTCTGGATATTTACACCACACAAATAAAAAGTTTTATTCCACACACAAAATTTAAAAATCCTTTTCTAATAATATTGCCAGTTATGCTCATAAGAGTTAGACTCTAGAAATAAGGCAAATCTTTCCACCCAATGAACACTCATGCTATGAACTTTGGCTCTTCTCCCAGAGCTCCAGGCCTCAGGTTAGGGAGAGCCCTGTGAGGTGCTGTCTCCTGGACATGATGTGGCGGTGGACAGCAAGTCGCAGCAGCTGTGATCGCCTGTACACGACCTGCAAAAGATCAAGACAGTTACATATTTATGAGCGGAGCTGGGAAAGTCTCTGCGGTCCAGCTCATAGCTGAGGAGATATTGGCAGTTGACAGCAGAGGGAAGGAGAGCTACTTTGTTTAGGGGGAAATCGCCATGAATAGATTCCCCATGCTGCAGTGGATGATCAGGTATCCATGGACGGAAGGGCAGCAATGAATGGCCTCTATGAGTTAAAAAGTAATAAGAAATAACTTTTAAAAAAGAAGGGCCAAGAAGTTTGGAGAGAGAGAGAGAGATGTGATGGGCTCATACTTGAGGGAGTTGGAAGAGGAATTGAGGACTGGATTTGGTGAATATACACTCTAACATACATGAAATTTTCAAAAAGTTAAAAAAAAATTAAATGAACTATTGTTCTTTATAATACCAACAGCATGAACGAATCCCAAGAGATCTTACTGGTTGACAACTGGAACAATATTGAATGGTTGGTCACCTTATGCATTTTTTTGTGGCTTCAAAATGTTACTTGAGGAGGCAAGTACATTAGTGACTATAAGTATGGCATCTAAAAGGCATATAGGAATGGGTATAAAATAATATCACGAGGGAGATGATGATAGTGATGGCCACAGTCTGTGTGTTGATGGTAGTGGGCTTACATATCCTTGCACATGAGAAAAAAGGGTGTAAATCCATAGCTCATGGTATGTTAATATCAGTTCCCAACTAAGATACTGCACTGTGGTTTCATAAGATAGATTGCCAGTGTCTTAAGATGAAGGGAACAGGTCCCTCCATGTCACCTTTGTAACTATCTGTGAATCCATAATAACTTCAAAATCAAATGTTTCATCGATCTTGCTTTTACAATGTGTAGTATAAACTCTAAGGTACCCACTAAAACAACAAAACACTGAAGTGTAGCTAATAAGCTCACAGAGGACACAAAATGGAATCAATATAAAAGATGAAAAAGAGAAAAGAGAACAGAAAACAGATAGGACAAACAGAAAATAAGTGAAATATGGATTTAAACATACCTATACCAATGGTCACATTAAAGCCAGCTATGGTTGGTATGGATGAAAGTCAACCTCAATTTAGACAGTCTGTAAAATGTACAGTTTCATATAATGACATGAAGAGATTAACAATAAGACATGAAAAGGATATACAAATATTGGTCTTAAGAATAGTGGAATATTTCTCATCCTGGGTTTTCTTGCCCAGACTTAATACAATGAGAGGTGATTAGTGTTACTGTAACCTGATATGGCGGCATATTTTGTTGATATCCATGGGAGGCCTGCCTGCCCTTTTCTGGAGAGAAGCAGATGAGGACTGGATGGGGAGAAGGTCAGGGGAAGGACTGGAAAGAGAGGAGGAAGGGGAAATTGTGGGTGGGATGTAAAATAAATGAATAGATATTTTAAAAAATAGTGGAGTATATATAAATATATAAAAATATACACATATATGTGCTATGTAATCGCTATATTTTCTATAAATATCAGAGAGATTCTATAGAAAAATAGAGCTTTGCTATGGAGAAAGGTCATTTTTTAATACAAAAGGGCCAATTAATTGATAGAGAATAGCAGCTCAATAGATAGTAAATACGTACAGTGGCACATGTCTGAACTCCTAGCATTCAAGAGGTTGAGGAAGAAAGATGATGAGTTCAAGGCCAGCCAGAGATACATCATGAGATCCTGTCCAGAGATACATCATGAGATCCTGTCCAGAGATACATCATGAGATCCTGTCCAGAGATACATCATGAGATCCTGTCCAGAGATACATCATGAGATCCTGTCCAGAGATACATCATGAGACCCTGTCCAGAGATACATCATGAGACCCTGTCCAGAGATACATCATGAGACCCTGTCCAGAGATACATCATGAGACCCTGTCCAGAGATACATCATGAGACCCTGTCCAGAGATACATCATGAGACCCTGTCCAGAGATACATCATGAGATCCTGTCCAGAGATACATCATGATATCCTGTCTGTCAGGAATTAAGGAGAGGAAGAAGACAGACAGACAGAAAGAGGAAGACTTCAACTTCAAAGCACACAAAAGAAACAGACAAAATTGAAAAAAATAAACCAGTAACCATAGATTTGAGTGCTGCTCTCTGAATAAGATAAATGTTCACACACATCCTGTATGTGGAAATTTTGGATGAAACTCTCTATACACTGGTTCTAATTAGTAGTTGCTGAATTCTTTGCCTCCACCACATAGCTGCTTATAATTTTTTAAAATATAAAAGAATCAGGTACTAGAAGAAAGAATTTTTTTAGGAAACTCTATTCTAGACTAATTCTAAAAACATCAATAAATTGAAAGATAGTTGAAATCAAAATATATATTCTGTTCACAGTTGTATCAAACAGAAATGGCAAAAAGATAGCAGCAAAATTCCAGACAGCATATACAATAAACAACATGTAGTCCATGGGTTAAAGAGAAAATCAAAATAAACACTGTGGCCCCTTATAGATGAAAGGCCTCCTATCAATATGAAAGGGAAGGAGTGAGTGGCGAAGGGAAACTGCAGTTGGGATGTAATGTATGAGAGAAGAATAGAAGTTGAAAACAAACAAAGCTTTCATGTTATGTACATGATTCCCACATGCATTGGGACTGTGTTCCTCCTTCAAACTCCCCTACCTCTAGCGCAGTTTTCAGCATATTAAGACATAAGACATTTTTGGTCATATTTACCACTCTAAATATTTACTCATTTTAATGCTTAAGAAATATCTGTTTGTACTTTAACTTTGCAATGTCTGTAACTAATATACAGAAAAACAAATGTTATCTAGAAATGTATGCATTGTGGTTGATTTTTATTTATTTATTTATTTATTTATTTATTTATTTATTTATTTTTTGCTTTACTTTTTGGGGTGGCCTACCATTCAGCTCCCAAATAATCACACAGAAACTTATTCTGTCTCGTATATGCCTAGCTTTATTTTGGTTTATTTCTAGCCAACTTTTCTTAAATTATTCTTTTAATTTAAAAAAAAAGTCTACTTTTGGCCCTGGGATTTTGCTTATCTTTATCTGTGCATCTTTTTCCCCCTCTTATTCCTTGTCTGGCTGTGTGGCTGGGTGACTGGCCCCAGGCATCCTCTTCTCCTCCTTTTCTTGTTCCTCTCTCTTTATTCTCTCTTCCTGCCAACACACCTGTATCTCTCCCCTGCTCCACTATAGGCCATTCAGCTCCTTATCAGACTAATCAGGTGTTTTAGGCAGGCACAGTAACACAGCTTCTCTGATTTAAACAAATGCAGCATAAAAGAATGCAACACATATTTGCATCTCTAAACAAATATTCCACAGCATAAATGAAGGTAGCCCATCTTCAACTACTATTCTCCAACAATGCATTGTATGTGAAACCTCGTTAATCTACTTCTTTGATGCCAGTAGCTTTAATGCAAATATAATCACATTTCAATTATGGAATGAAATATAAATTATAAAACATCACGTATATGAGTTATATCTATCTCTCTCTCAGTTTGTCTGTCTAACTACCTATCTAGATTTGGCTCAGGAGAGTTTGTTTAGTTCATGAGTGTGTGTGAAGGATGCACACTCCATCCATTTACTTCCCATGGCTTAAGCATGAATGTAGTAATGACCTTGTGAAATGATTGAACACCTTGAAACATTTTTTCCATTTTCTATTTTCCATAAGTCTGTTTTGTATAATTCATCAATAAAATAAAATATACCTGGAATAGTCTTTCTGCGTGGATCTCACGTAAATTGGCCTGGCCCCAAACTCGGTACAGGGATGACCTTGAGCTCTCTCTCCCAACTACTGAGATGAGAGTTGTGAGCCACCATACTCATGTAGTTCAGTGCTGGGAATCAGATGCAGGCTTTCCTGCATGCTAGGCAAACACTCTACTCACTGAGAGATTGAATGTTGATAATAGGCCATGTAGCATCTCAGATTTTGTGAGTTTGCCACTGAACTATGTGTTTAGAAAGATCCTCTTTTCATTAAACATCTACGTAAGAAAATGAATAAAGAAAAGTTTCAAATTAATGGCTTCATCTTTTGCCTTAGGGAAATATGAAAAGAAGGGTAAATAAGGTTCTCATAAGTAGAAGAAAGGAGTAGATGTTAGTGAAGCAGAAAATGGGCTGAAATGGAGAGAGACAATGGAAGTACAGGCTAGTTCATGGAGAATATCAACAAAATAAGAAACCTTTAGCCAGACTCTGGAAAGAGCCAGAAAAGATTCACAGTGCTATTGCCAGGCCAAGACGAGCTAAGATAGTCAGAGAACCCCATGCAGGAAAAGAGTAGCGAGGAAATATTTGAAATAGCTTTGTTCCATGATACCAGGAGTTATAGATGAAAGGGACATATCCCTTAAAGCAGGCAATCTAAGAAAGTTCATTCAAGAAGAAATAGAGGGCCTGTGTTATGGAAGTGTGGGCAGAGGTACCTTCTACCAATCCTGATAACCCGAGTTTGAACCCTGGGAGCTGAATGGTAGGAGATAACTGACTTCCTTAAGTTGTCCTCTGACTTCTACATACATGCCTTGGCATGTGTTTACC
Organism: Ondatra zibethicus; assembly: GCA_004026605.1. Taxonomy (NCBI): domain Eukaryota; kingdom Metazoa; phylum Chordata; class Mammalia; order Rodentia; family Cricetidae; genus Ondatra; species Ondatra zibethicus. The sequence continues at coordinate 74,557 of PVIU01003567.1, read as the reverse complement.
CATGCCAAGGTAAACACATACACATAGATTGCCATACACATACATCAATGTCCACTCAAAACAAATAAAAATGTACAAGAAAGACTAGATCACTAAAGTTTCTTAAAAGCTAATAACTAAATAAAACCATAGTTAAAAATCTTTCCACAGAGAAAGAAAATTCTAGGTGTATGTGATTGTATTGATGAATTATACAAAACAATATTATAGAAAATAGAAATGCAAATGTGTCAACACTGCTAAATCATTCCACGAGATCATCACTTCTTTTATAATAAAGCCAGTGAGGAAGTAGATGGATGAGAAACTGTAGGATAGCATTCTTCATGAACACCTGTGAACAGTCTAAGCAAACTTTAGTGAGTCAAATAGAGATTGGTAAGTAGGCAGGTAAATAGATATGTAGATTATATATAATTTATATAGATTATATATATTTATATAAATGCTTCATATATTACATAACTTATATTTTATTCCATAATTTTAAATGGAATTTTATTTACATTAAGGCTACTGGAACCAAGGAGTGATTCATGAGGTTTGGGAAAAAATGCATATCTCTCTAGATGACATTTATATTTCTGTACATTATCTACATAATTATAGAGTCATGATGCAAACAAATATTTTTTAAGCATTAAAAGGCATAAATACTTACAGGAGCAGATATGACCAAAAATGTCTACATCTTATATGCTGAAAACCGCAGCAGAGGTGAGAGAGGTTGAAGCATGAAATCAGCCAGGTCTGGGACACTAGGGATTCTGCTGCCCTGGAGTGAGCTGGCCTTTCTTGGGAAAGAGAAGGAAAGTGAGGCGCTGAGTGCGTTAGTAGTGCCATGGGGGTATGTCCTGCAGCAGGTGCAGAGATTATACATTTAATCTGTGGCACTGGGGGTCTCACATGCTAGGCAAGCGCTGTCACAGAGCTACCCCGCAGCCCCTGTGGCTGGTTATAACAAGGAAAGTGACCCCTCCAGCTGGCACTTCTTCTTTCTGCTCCTGACTTTGAGAACTCTCATTTTCATTGGCCTCCAAACCTATATGGGTCTACACGGTAGGAAAGCACTCACAAACAAGAAAACTAAAAACAGTCTTTGAGACCCACAAGATGGCTCAGCAGGTAAAGACACTTGCTGTCAGTCTTGACAACCTAACGATCCTCTGGACCCATCGGGTGAAAGGAGAGACACTTCTCTCACAAGTTGTCCTCTGACCTCCACACATGATGTAGTTCAGGTGCCTTCCCCCCATAAACAAACAATTAAATATATGTACATATGTAATTTTAAAAGAAATAAGTCCCAATTACATGTGGGAACCATGTACAGAAGGTGAAAGACCCCTTAAAAGAGGTCTTTCTTCTATAATGGATCACAACTGATCAAACCCAAGCAGATCTTTTTTGTCTGTCTGTCCATCTGTCTGTCTATCCATCAATCATCTATCTACCTATCATCAATCTATGCTTCTACGTATGTATGTATGAATCTATCTATCTATCTATCTGTCTGTCTGTCTGTCTGTCTATCCATTATTCTATCTTCTACCTATTATCTATCTATCATCTATCTATCTATCTCTCTATCTACCTATCTATCCATCCATCCATCATCTATCTATCATCTCTCTCCCTTTCTATCTAATTACCTATCTATCTATGGATCTATCTAATTTTTGTAAAAATTGCCAGAATATCCTGCAGCTAACATAGGAATGCAGATAACCTAGAGTTCCCAAAACATCGTTGACAAGGTGTCACACCAAGGGAGTTCTATTGCTTTGATAATACTGAGCCAAAGCAACTTTGAGAGTAAAGGGTTTACCACATTTTCCACTTCCCAGTCACAGTTCATCATCAAGGGAATTCAGGGCAGAAATTCAAAGAAGGAACCTGTCAAAAAGTTGCCTGCTATTCCACACAGAATTACCTCCACCCAAGGAACTCACAGTCAAGAAAGTAGTGAAGGAACCACGGGGGGTGCTCTTGACATGCTAGGTGGCTTGCTCCCTGGCTAGAACACAGGCTCTTGGTCACTTCTCTATATAGCCCATGACCATCAGTCAGGGGTGATGATTCCTATAGTGGACGAGGCCCTAACTAACATTCAAGACAATATCCCATAGACATGCCCAAAGACCAACCTGATGAAACAGTTGCTCAAGTTAGTCTCTACTCATGTGATCCTAGGCTATGCCAATTTGTCATTACTGCTGATGAGGCTTCTAGGGTAGACTAATACTGCTCTATCTCCTGGCTCACTGCAAAGCCATAGTAATTCAGTAAGCAGTAGCATCTCGTGGCACAAAGAGTAGAGAGAGAAAGGTTGACAAGTGTTACCCAGATGCTCATTGCTCTCTCTGCTCTGGATGACCATATGAGACTTCAGTAAACACAACTCAAATATTGATGTCTAGCTCCAAGGAATTCCATTTCCAAGCTGTCTTTCAAATATACTTTCAAAGGTTGCAGCAGGCACCTCCCTTGTACACAGACTCACATACTCATTCTCTCCAGGAAGCCCTTAATCCTTTCAAACATTCTCTTGCCATGTGTTCCTGAGATCCTCACCCACCATGCTCTGTGAAGCCTCCTGGGAATCCTCCAGGATTTCAAACAAGGTTGACAAACCATGCCTACTGGGAACCCATGCTGACTGACGTTCCTAAGGTTGCCCTGGGTCATGTGGGAGTGGATGATATACTGTTTGCAACATCTCTCCTCAAAATGGTACTTTCAGTACCTCAAAGCATCCCAGATATGGTCCTCTTGAAAATATATCTTATTATGTCACAGCACTTCTAACCCTGTCCCTCAGATCATTACTTCTTTTTTCCATGCTGAAATACATCTCCTGGGAACTGTCTACTCTGTGAGTATCAGCTTCTCCAATGGGTTTCCTGGGAGTTAGGAACCATGTGCTCAGATTGATCTGAATGATGGTGTGTTCTTTGGCCCTCCTCCTCAAATTCTGAACTCATCTTCCAAAAATGGGTGACCTTGGCTTATTGCTGCATGGTATAAAGCTGGAAAAATCCTAGTGCTCTGTTGACTCTGGCATCTTGAAGAATGGGCTGCATTTCCCAATTTCCCATCACCTCACAGGTCTTAGACTGTGTGAGGTGATGGATTTCTCACCAGTAGTGACACTTTTATTGTACCTTTTTAATGATAACTTTCTTTTGGATTAACTGCACTTGTATATCTAATTAGTATCTGGTAGGATCATTTTTATTCTGATGTTATTTATGATGTGATTTACTAGCATCTCAATTAGGCAATAAATGCATATTTAATTGAATGCCATTATGGGTTCAGTACCATGCTGTGCATAAATACTAGAGATATATGGGTCTAGCCCTCCCTCTCCTGTCTTCCCTTCTCTTCTCCACTCCTTTTCTTGACTCCATACTTTCATCCCCTCACATCCTTCACCTTACTTCTCTCCTCTCTTTTTCTGTCTCTATGTATGCACAGAGTATTTAAAATATGCTAGGAACTTGGGTTTATTGAAGAATTACCTGAAGGTATAATGTTTTTATTTAATTTTTATCCTCTAAGATTTCATTGTGCAACTTGACTCAGTCAATGAATGAGACCAGCAAGTTCTCCAGTGATCTAAGGTCATACATAAACTTCAGAAAACAGGAGATAAATGCTGTCCATAGAAAGGAAATGCCTTGTGAAGGCATGACTCCACACAGTAATCCAGTTCTTCGTGAGCAATGTTGCATTACCATTTACAGCCGCAGAAAGTCACCTGGACAGAACAAGTTCTGGGGAAGGTAGGTAGTGTTGGATAGTGCAAGTTCTGGATCTCAGATGTGGACTCAAGTTCTGGTTGTGTTTTGTGTTTGGTGTAAAGTCCTGCTTGAGTAAGTTGTCTGTCTTCAGACTGCGGGGTCCTCTTGGTGGTTACCAACACCTGTCTGTGCGCAAAGAGATATACCTGCGCATCAGCTCATCCATTGTATGACTCTCAGTGAGATATGTGGACAGGAACATCAACCCCGCCCAGGAAGCACTCCGCAGGCACTGGCTTTTGTTCTTTTCACTCACATGCTTCGTGATGCAAACCATCCTTGGAGGTGAGACTCCTATTTCTTCATAGGCAGGAACGCTGAGCCACGATTGGCACATCTCTTCATCCATTCATCTGTTGATGGGTACCTAGTTGGACTCCAATTTCCAGTTATTGTTAATATCCCACTTGCAATGAATTGGGGTTTCTTCTTCTCCTACATCCTTGCCCAAGCCTCAAGAATACAAATACCATAACTGCTCTCTCGTTTGTGGATCCTAATATCTAATTTGTTTATATGTGTATTTTTGAGGAAGTGAGGGTATGTTTAAGTCATGAAACTAGAAAGGGGAAAGTTGGTTTTGAGGGCTAGAAAGGGTTGTAATAGAACACATATGAAAAGGGATGGGGAAATGATGATGTAGATATACAAGCCTGGAGAGGAACAGGGAAGTGGGGAGGAGGGAGAAACAGGAGATATGGGGAGATTCAAACAAGACAAAGTGTTTGAATATTCTGTAAGAAAACACGCTGCTCTGGGAACAAATTAAAAATAATTTCCTCATGAGCACACAGGCAATGGGCAGTCAGACTGGTTTCAAAGCTCCTTTTCTCATGCATGGCAAAGTTCATTGTCCTCTCTCTCTTTACTGTCTCCTGGGAACTGTCTGTACCAGGGTGGGGCGTGTAAGTGGGCACGGTGACTGGTAAGTTCAAAGAGCTGCAGTGCACAGGCCTTGCTGACAAACAATGGTGGTTCAGAAAGTTTCTGCTGTCAACAGACTAACCAGTGTGATGGAAATCATGGACAAGCACATTGCAAATGTCTTCATTTCCTCTTGTTATCTGTCTCCCTTGAGCCACTCTGAAAGGCTTCTCTCTCTATTCTCAGAGTGTAAGGGCCAAGTTATCTGTCTTAGGATGTTGGGAGTCAGTAGACACACAAATGAAAAGGAGAAGGAACTCTCAGAATTTTATGAATTTTTCTTTCTTGCCTCCTTGGCTTGGAAGGACACCTTTGAAATTGATGTAGCAATCACCCAGGGGCTAGCATTAACACTAGTTGAGATATCAAGGGCTATGATCTCACTCTTTCTGTCAGAGCTGCTGATGTTTTATTTGCATTTAGTGGTATGCTGGATGAAGTAAAATTGGTTCTAGGAGAAGGGAAAAAGTAACAAAACATATTGAATCCCAGGCTGTACTGGAGGGCATTGTGAAAGGTAGATTTATCAATAGATGTTCTGACATTGTAAGCAGCCTCACTGCACTTCTTGATTTTAAAAATGTCTCAGACATGGAAATTTAGTTATGGATATAGTATTCTGGCATTTAGACACTTAACTGCATCTCAACTTAAAATAACGGTAAAGGCTGAAACATGTCTAGTGGGGGTATGTTACCAGGCAAATCAAAACTTCATTCAAGCTTAGTATTTTTCTTGATGTATGTTCCGGTGAGAAATGGCATACTAGTTCATTATAAGATCAAAATTTTAAATGAACTAGTGGCCAGTCCCTGGCCTTTAAGAATATTGCTTGTCCATCACAAGAAGGAATGCAAATAGAAGGGAAATATGTAAAGCTAATAAAACGTGAAGGCTGCAGTGGTGGCGCGGTGGGCACATCTTTCCTCTCATGCACGGGCTTGCCTTTCACTGGAGCTGATGAAGTACTGCTGTCGCAGGGGTAGGGCAGCTGATGAGAGACCCTGACCTTCGTGGGTTGATGATTTCAGTGGTATAAGGAGGAAGGGTTACATAAACATGTTTAAAAAGAATACTAAAGAAAACATATATGATGGAGATTCCAAACTGAGACAAAAACAAACAAAGGTAGAAAGTGTGGTTGTTAGAATGGTTAGTATAATTGCCAGTTAGATGTAACCTGGAGTTACCTGGGAAGAGAGACTCAGTGAGGAATTGTCTAGACCAGGTTGGCCCATGAGTTTGTGTGGGGGTGCTTGTCTTGCTGACCTTAGTTGATGTGGGAAGCCTCGCCAGAAAGTGAGCAACTCCACTTCCTGGTTTGGAGGCTCTACACTGTATAAGAGAAGTGTGTGTTAGGTTCTAAGCACATATGCACTCATTGTTCTCCTCTCTGATTGTCGGCATGCTGCGACCAGCTGCTTCACTTCCCTGACTTGATCTTCATGTAGAAATGGAGTAGAATCTGCAATTACAAGCTGAACAAACCCTTCATCTTCTACAGTGCTCTTTTTGGTTGTTTTATCACAACAACATAAATGAAATTAGAACCTTGGTATTTGCTTTGGATCTAGTGAGTATAAAAGGACCCTCTATGACGATCCAGTTTGAGCATATACGTAAGTGACATGAAGAACCAACTGGTCAAAATATTCTAGAAAAGGAATCATCACATATAAAGATACTGGTATGAAGAACTGATAGAAGAATGAAGGGAATGAGGAATGTATGAGCCAAAAAATGATAGGAACATAGCTTGAGTAGGAAGATAGGAATTAGGACTCTTAGAGCCTTCTAAAGTGAGGCATTTATAGTTTGTTTAGAATATAGTGGGGAACATGAAAACCTTTAAAGTGAAGAGCATCAGTCTCTGGTGAACACCCTAAGAGAGCCATTTTACTGGCTCTAGAATTGGTGTATGTCAGGTGCTGATGCAGAATACATTGAGTTGGTTTAGAAAATGACAGTGGAGGTACTGAGATATATTTAGTAGAAGAACCAGCCAAAGACAATCCAGGTAGGATATTCCCCAAATAAATGTGGCCGGACCTCAAAATATTTATCTACTGTTAACGGATCTTCCTGACTTCCTATGCCATGTTCCATGTGACAATTGGTTATGGAGCCCCTACTTAGACAAATCCTTACAAAGGTAGCGTGCTCACACCTCCCTCTGGATATGTCATTTGGGAATTTTGAACTTTACTTGTCCCAGACTGAACAGAATGTGAAAGAAAGCCAGTAAGAATGTTTTACTTCTTTAGCTCACTGGTTACCATCAGTTTGCTACTTAAAATGCATGAGCTGATGAAGTCACGAGATGCAGTTGTGGGTATTGAACCATACTGTTTACTGCCCCATGGTCTTATGAAGAATGGATGATTATCGTAACCCATTCATTATTATTTTCATAAGGAAGCTGTCTCGGGCCAGTTTCAGCCTTGCACTTACATAATTGAATTTTAGATAGGGATGTGCTGCTGGTTTATATGAAATTTCCACAGGTGCCAGCATGGGTTCTGGCTTTAACAAACAATATTTTTAATTGAGATTTTATGTCCTTGCCCTCAAATCAAGCACTTTAATAAGTTCCCAGTTGGAACGGGTGTCTTAGTAACAAGTTACCACCACTTGCAACTGCAGAAAGGTGTTATTTTCTCCACCTCCTGGTGCATGTCCATCTACTGTAGTGACCCACTGCCAGCACGCACTATAAAATGAGTGTTTTGTATTCCATTATGCCCAAAGTGGAGCCTTTACAATCTGCATAGTTCATGCAGGGTGTGCTGGCACTGTTCCACCAGAAAACATTAAAATGAAGAGGTATTAGAAATATTGATTTGTCATTTATAACATGGAAGTGATAGATTGAAAGGAAATTTGGATGTTCTCCAGACTTCCAATAACTTGAACATTATTATACAAAATGGAAGGATTTCTGTAGCAGAAATTTCTTGAACCCCAGTCTCCAAATCATGACAAGGAGACTTATTATTAATTATGAATGTTTGGCCTTAGCTTAGACATGTTTCTAGCTAGCTTTTTAAACTTAAACTATCATATTTCTATTAATTTATGGACTGCCCTGAGGCTCATTTACCTCATCTATGCACTGTCCATCCTGGTTTTCTGCTTCTTCCATGTCTGTCTGTCTGGCCCCCAAGTGTCTGGTCCTCTGGAAACCTCTCTCCTTCCACACCACCCAAACTTAAAAAAAACCCATATTAACCCTACCTCTTTGAGCTCAGGTTAATTTTAACACATTTTTATAAAGCTAAAAAATGCAATATAAACAAATGTAACATATTTGACTAGTTCAATACACATTCCACACTTCCCTCTTTTTGTCTAAATAAAAACAAAGATTTTAACTTTAACATAGTAAAAATATACAATAAGAAGCAATTATCAAGTATGAATATTATTTATTATATCTAGTGCCTTTGCTTTTGGGAAATCAGAAGAAATCACTCTATTATCAATCCTATCTTGATAAGTCCAAAGTTCTGCACCTAATTTACCTTCTATTATAACCAAGAAAAACTTTAACTATAACTATCTAGTCTTCAAAGACCTCAGAAGGATTTAATATTACCTAAGTAAACAGGAAGTGCATTGCAAGCCACTTCCAAATGATAAAAATGACAAAGATATCTTGCTGCCTGGACAGAGGAAAGTCCCTCTGCAACTTTGGGGCATCTGTCTTTGGCCTACAGGTCTATAATATCTGGAATACTTTTCTATAAAACAGTAATTTTGAAGGACTGTCCTACCTTGTCTGGACAAAGTTTGACAGTAACTTTTCTCTGTGTCCTGTATGGACTGTCAGTAGTCAAAGCAAGAATAATTCTTGCCCAAGTGGCTAACTTTGCCACATTGAAAGAAAATCTAAATGGAGGTTCTTCGATTCGTATCATCCTTTTATGAAGAAGATTGGTGTTGCCAGGAGCAGATGTGTCTCAATGTCATGAAAAGCCTTATGTTAACAAAACATTTTAAATGCCATATTCTGTAGCTAATTGAAATATTTGAATACCATCTATCCATCTAAAATATATCTCTGTATGATCTTTAAAACACACCTAACATAACTACAAGTTTGATTGTTATCGGTGACTATTACCTGTGTTTTTTAATTATCCTAAATCATTTATAATAATAGCTTTCAAGGACTAGAACTTTAACTTACATTTTTAAATGCATTGCATGGGTACAATACCTTAAACAAGAATGAAAACCTATATACAGTATACTGTAACAAAAATAACCTTAAATTTGTATCAATATACAAAAATCCCTTAAACAAGAATAGAAACATATATACAGTATGTTATAACAAAATACTTTATATTTGTATCAGAATACAGAAATACTTAAACAAGAGTAGAAACATATATAAACTATGTTACAACAAAAAAGTAACCTTAAATTTTCTTCAACATACAAAAATCCATACCAATGTAAAATAGTTGCAATTAATAATTACGTTTAGTTTAAAGTAGAGTCAATAATCTACCCTTTTATCCTATCATTCCTATATCCTCCTATTTTTTTCAGAAAAAGATCCTTGAATCTAACCTTCCTTGCTTATTTTATTCCCTCATCCCAATCAGTAACAATTTGCAATCAACCCCTTGCCAAATGATGATAACATCCATAACCCATGGAATGAACAAAAACCACCCACCCCACCTCTTGGAAATGCAGGTGTTGTGTTCTAAAATTACTTCCTGCCATCTGAGGACAATGGTATCTTTAGGGAAACTTGAGAAAATCAAGACAATGTTCAAGTCCTGGGAAAACTACCTGTTTGTTGTCTAGTCTCTGTATAACAGGAAAAGACAAAGCTTATCTGAAGTACTAGCTAGAGTAGTTTGTAAGGCTAGACCCTCTCAGCTAGTATCTTTGAAGTTTTTCTGAGCAGTTTGTAGTCCAAAATGGATCTTTAGGTGTTTTTTACCACCTCAATGGCATTATCACAATCCAGGTGGAATCATTGCTGTGGAGCCCCATCATTTTTTTTAAGAGACTTCAAAGATCATCATTAGGAATGGTTATGGATCACTGCAGACAACTTAAGCATTGTAAATGTCATATGTAACAGATCTTGGAGAGGTTAAAGGACTACAATCTATTATAGATTTCGATCTAATTAATATGCTTCATCCATAAGAGAAAGGAGGGAGACTGACTGAAGAAATCATTCACAAAGAAGCGGTAACTTTGTTTTTCAAATATTTCTAGGATTTCGGTATTTAAGATGGCGCCTATAGAGTCAGGCTCTGCTGTGGACTGGAATGCTACCTTCTTCTCATACTTTTCTGTATTTGAGGATAAATGTGCTTATGAATAAGCTGATGCCATCTGAGCTCCGTAACTGTCTTATACATTTCAACATGTGTAGCTGATTTGGTCTTCCATTTCCCTGCCATAGAACCCCAGTAGCAACCATAATACATACTTTATAAACCTGTTTGTGTCTTTGTCCCTGCATGTGCACATATGTGCATGTGGGTGGCAGACAACATTTAGCCTCATTCTTCAGATACTGGACCTTGTTTTTATTGTTGTTTATTGTTTTATTATTGTTTTCACTGACCTTAAACTCACTAAAGAGGCTATGCTGTTTGACCACTGAGACCCAACATTCTTCCTGTCTCTCTCTCTCTCTTCTCTCTCTCTCTCTCTCTCTCTCTCTCTCTCTCTTTCTCTCTCTCTCTCTTCTGAACACAGGAATGACAGGTGCATGATGCCTTGCCCATCATACACTGCTTCTTAGAAGTGAACTCAGGTCCTGAGTAAAATTCATAGCATTCATTTTCCTGTTGAACCATCTCTCCAGCACTATTTTTAAAAGTATTTTATTTATCCTTCGAAAATTTCATATCTATATAATTAATCTTGATCGTGCCTATTCCCATGCCCCCTCTAACTCTCCCAGGCCCCATAAAGATATATTCCTCCCAATGGCTTGTTCCTTTTATTAAAATTGATTTTTATAATCTATTGAGTCTAGTTAATGTGTCCTCTGTATGCATGACTATGGGGTCATCTATGAGGGCATTGTCAACCACATTGTTACCTCCAAAAGTGGTATTCCCTACCCTATCTACTCTCAACTGCCACTAGGTCCTCAGCTAGGTCTGAGGCCTTGATGCCTCTCTCCAGTTCATGCTGGAATTTTAAATGGCCTGATTTACACAACTAGGTCTTTTGCAGATATTTACAGTTGGTGTGAGATCATAAGTGCACTAGCAATGACATAGCCAGACCCCAGCACTTTATATCATTCCTCCCCCTCCTCTGGCTCCTATGTTCTTCCTCTTCCACATCACCTGAGTCTTGTGGGGAGAGTAGATATGACTGATCCTCCTGGGCCTGCCTGAGCACTCATAGTCACTGATTGCAACATTTTGGACAGTTATGTTTCTGATATGGTCTTTGGACTTCTCTATCCCTTCTCATCTTGGCTCCCTGATGCTGTTCACATGATGCTTCTGAAGAAATCATCACACTTCCTTCAGATTCTCTTATATTTCTTTCCTTTTCCAGTATATTCTAGCTTTCTGCTAGACTATGTTCACCATTTTATAGAATCTCAGATTTTTGCTTCTTGGTTCCCCATCAGACCCTATCTCCCAATGGTCAAGGTGTTCATAAGCAGGAGTTCATGGGTGCTTTTATTGAGCTGTTTGGGGGAAATGAAGAGACATTTTTCACAGCAAAAGCCTTCTGCTTGGAAACCTCTGCAGCTTCATTTTAATCATGGCACCTGTGGTAATGTCATGAAGATAGAACATCAGAAACACAAGGTGGAGCTTCACAAGAGCATTCTGGTCTAGGGAGAGGTGTTTCAGGGATCTTTGAAATGTTCTCTGAAAATTAAACTAATGAAATAGGAGTGAAGGATGGATGGATAGAAAAGTAAAGAGGTAGAAGGTCCTGGGAAAAATGGGTATAGTATAAGATGAGGAGAGAGTTCAAAAGGAAGATCACTATGTTTCGCATGGATTCTACAAGGCAGATCTCTTTGCTAGAAGTTGGCAGTAGAGTTGTAGTTGCCAGTGACTGTCAAGAGTAGAAGGAAGAGAGGGATGGGGAGATATGCATCACTGGTTACTAAGTTAGAGTTAGGTGCAAGGAATTCTGGGGTAGTCCTATGATGTAGGGGAAGTGGGGGGTAATAATAACTGGCTACATAGTTTTAAAAATTTAGAACAAAGTATTCTGAAGCTTTCTACTGTAAAGAAATGGTGAATGTGAGAGAATGAGATGGCTCAGTGGGTAAAAACACTTGTTGCTCAGTCTGACAACCTGAGTTTGAGCCCTTGTAGAAAGACAGGAAGCTTCTGAAAATTATCCTCTGCTGTTCATGTTCATGAGCCAACATATACACTCTTAATACATTAATACATGCACACATATATGTAGTAAATATATCAAAACATACATATATCTTAGTTTGTTGAGAGCTTCATATAATGCGTTTTTCTGAACTCTTCCTCCCAGCACTCTTCCAGATGCCCTTCCTTCTCTACCCATTCAAGTGTGTGCTTTTTAACTCCCATCAAGAACAATCTACGCCTCAAATGAGGTGGTAAATGTTGAGTTGAATGATGTGTTTAACCTGATTTAGGCTTCACACAAAGTATACTATAGAAATATCATATGCTATCCCTCATTAATATCCATGGTTTTTAATGTTTTATGTGTCACATAAAAATAACCTTAAATTCAAAACTGGAAATGTACAAATTAAAGCAAAGTGAAATTTAAATGCTAATAGGATCACAGGAGAAGAGTATGTGGAAGTTTGGTGCAAATTTGTATTAGTCTTGTTTTATGTTTGAAGGATGGAGAGGTGGCTCAGCAGTTAAGAGCAAGGACTGCTTTTCCAGAGGACCCAGGTTCTGTTCCCAACACTCTGTCTGTAACTCCAGGTCTAGGGAAATCTGACACCCTCTTCTGACCTCTGTAGGCACTGCAGACATGCATACAGACAAAATACCCATATGCATAAAATAAAAATAAATATAGCTCACAAGCCCAGAGAAGCCAAATAGCAAGGTGAACCCAAAGAAAAACATATATAGATCCTCCTGGAAATTGAAAGCAAACAAGATCTCTAGGCAAAAGTTGGAAGCACGGGGGCAGGGATAAAGGTGGGGGTAGGGGTAGGGGAAGGGGAGGGGGGAAGGAGAAGGGAGAAGGGAAGGACAGGGGAGATCTTGGGGGAATGGGAGGGTAGAGATGGAGGAAGGGTGGATATTGGAGAAGGAAATAAGATATCTACATTAAGGGAGTCATTTTAGGATTGGCAAGATACTTGGCTCCAGAGGGGATCCAGGTGTCCACGGGGATGTCCCCAGCTAGGCACTTGGGCAGCAGAGGAGAGGGTGCCTGAACTAGCCTTGTCCCATAGTCACATTGATGAATATCTTGATCATCACCATAGAAATTTTGTCCGATGGATGGAGATAGAGACAGAGACCCACATTCACAGCAGAGCAATGGACTGAGCTCCCAAGGTCCAGTCGAAGAGCAGAAGTTGGGAGAAGATGAGCAAGGAAGTTAGGACTGTGAGGGGCTGGTCCACCCACTGAGACAGTGTGCCTGATCTAATGGGAGCTCACCAAAGTGTTATAATGGGAACTGAGGAGTAAGGTGCTTGCCTCACACACACAGGAATTTGAATTTGAACTCCAGGACAGGTGTAAAAAAAAATCTCTGTGTGGCTGTAATCACAGCAATGGGGCAGTAGAGGCAGGAGGATGCTAAGCATTTCCTAACCAGTCAGACTAGCCAAATTACTGAGCCAAATCTAGGTTCATGGAGTGAGCCCTGCTCAAAATCTAAGTGGAGAAGCAACTAGAAAAGACATCTGTCATCCATTTCTGGCTTCCACATACACACACGTGCTTGTGTGCATGAGTACATGCACACTCACATACACACAAACTCAAGAAATATGTCACAATAAAATATTAAAAACTAGGACTTTCTTCTGGACAATTAGGTTGCTGAGTCACACTGAAGCAGAAAAATGGGGCGTGCATCTGTTTCTGAATTCAGGGGTGTGTTAGGGATCCAGAAACACCATAAGCCAACATCTGCTTTCTCCACGCTAACCAAAGCTACACACACACACACACACACACACGCACACACACACACACAAACACACACTGCCCATGCCTATTTCTTCCCATTGCATGTTGTTTTTTTGAACTTGTTGAGGAAACAAAAGCATAGATCCAAAGGGAGAGAGAGACATCTCTTATCTTCTTTATTTTCTCTTCCTGGATCTGGGCCAGTCCACCCTCCCACTCATTTCCTGTGTCCCAGTTAGTGGCACCATTCAGTCATCTTAAATTTATGTGACAGAGTTTGAGAAAGCCATTACTGCTAAGGCTGCTGCTGCCTTGTGTTGATTGAGCTCCCTGCACTGGAGGGATTTTATTTGAACTCAGTTTTCCAGTTGATATGGTCTCAGTCATTTGTCATAAGTTCATTCCAAACAAGCAGTTGACTGGTTTGAATGCTTAATTACTGAAGGAGAGAGGCCGACTCTTGTGTGGGTGTGAGTCTCTAGTCCTTTCTACTTGCTACACCTTCTGGTACTGACCACTGGTGGGTAGTTCATACAGTATACATACTACCCTTCCCTGTGTGTGTGTGTGTATGTGTGTTGTGTGTGTGTGTGTGTGTGTACAGAGAGAGAGAGAGAGAGAGAGAGAGAGAGAGAGAGAGAGAGAGAGAGGAGACAGACAGAGACAGAGTAGAGCCACCATTTCACCTGCTTATTCTGCAATTTTGCAATGAACAAGCACTCATTACCTTCCTTGAGTTCATGATTGCCTTCTCTTGTGAACAGAAATCCATGGTAGATAGATAACCCAGCATCCAGGCAACTCTAGTTATATGGGCTTCTTCTGCACCAGCTTCTAAAAGAACAGTCAACTGGATTTTTTTAGATCAGTTCTGCAGTGAGGTTTTGCTGATGCCCCCATCTCTGGAGCCTTGGTTCCAAGTGCATAAGTCGCCTTGGATATAACTGTCTCCCTGACAAGTTTCCCTAAATGGTACAAAAATGCACTGTGGAAACAGAATTGTCATAGTGTTCATGTTCTGAAAGTCACAAGGAAGAGTTGAAGGGATGGGGTCCTTTCCCAGGATGAGTTCATCACTTCAACTCCATCTTATTTAGAGGAAAATTAAAGCATGCTTCTGCCCTCATTCCTCCCAAGTCCTGTGAAACATTCTGTGTGATAGTGGGGCTCAACTAACACTTGTCACTTATGGCATCCTGTTGAATATATATATTCCTTATATATATATATATATATATATATATATATATATATATATATATATAGAGAGAGAGAGAGAGAGAGAGAGAGAGAGGAAGGGAAAGAAAGGGAGAGAGAGAGCAGAGAGGAGAGAATATGTTCTCATGCCAAGGTAACCTGTAAGAACACCTTAAATATTTATCATAGTTTTGATGTTTCATTTATCTCCAAGTAAGCAGGGTATTGTATCAGTTGAATTTTTCATGGTGGTATATTGTAGCCACTTCCTCCTCTACTGTAATAATTAGAACTTTAAAAATCATTTAATCACATCACTACTCATACAACAATAGATAATTCTTACCTTGAAGTGTCACTTTCTTATTAAAATCAGCTGCTCATCAGCCATCTGTTCTGAGCACTCCCTTGCTCATTCCCCCTCTGTTCCGAGTGTCCCTGCCCGCTCTTCCCTTCTCTTAACTCCTGCCCTTCTTCAGAGCTATCGCACTTTAAGTCATCCAGACTTTTTCAAAACTGCCAGAGGTGAAATTGACTTCTAGAGAATGAATGGCTTAAAGCAGCAGCCAGTGCACTTTTGGCACATTGACACGTCCTCCGTGTAGACCCCGAAGGGATAATGCACAGCAGATTTCAGACTGTGAACAGGGGACAGGCAGAACCCACATCTGCACTCACACCGTCTTTGTAGATGGCAGTGCACAGTGAGGCCCCTCTTGAACAGCCACCCAGAACCTCCACCTTCAGGTAGCCTCCTAAAAATAAACCCCTCCAGTTTTATTTGTTTTGACCCTCGTGACCTTAACCTTTAAAATAGAAGCCTTTGCAAGGGTTATGCAGAACAAACTACATTTACATCTCCATAGACATTTTATCTAATGATTATAATATCATAGAGAACTTACTGCCTTGAACTATACCACACATGGTTCAAACAACTTTCTTCTGGGACTGGAAGATGGTTCAGTAAGTGAAATGCTTGCTGCACCCATGTGAGTATCTGAATTCAAATCCCAGAATCTACATAAAGCCAGATGCAGCAACACACATCTGTAATTACAGTACAAAATGGGAGTTGGAGACTTAGGTTTCCCTACAAGCTGTGGGTCAGACAGCCTGGTATATGCATCAGTAATCTACAAAGGACCCTGTCTCATACAAGGTGTAAGGAAGGACTCATACCTGAGACTGTCCTGTGACCTGTATATTTCTGCCTTGGCACACTGGTGCCCACATTCATATACCAAGTACAAAGAAAAAGACACTTCCTTTATTCTATCTACAAGATAAAGTGGAGTGTAGAAAGATAACTGTCCCCAATAGGTAAATTTGGTCCTGTGGTTTTCAAACTATGTAAATTGTGTTCAGTGACCCTCTTCACTTGTTGCCAGATTTGAGAGCAGGGACAATGTGGCTTTCTTGAGATACTGAGAGGCTCCTGTCAGCATCCACACTGAATTTGCTTTGTTAGTGTAGACTAAAGATAATTTAGTTCAAAATGCCCCAATAAAAATTTTCCCCAAAGCATATGTAAACCACGACATAATAGATTTATCAAAGTAGCAGAATGCTATTATGTTCAAAAGATTAACCAGACCGAAGCTATTTGTCATAGCAACGGGTGCTGGAGCTGACAAATGACAACTGAACTCAGTTTGTAGCAAAATGTTAGACAGTGTCTTGGCACTGATTAATTGACATGAAAGTCCAGCTTGGAATATATTACAGGAATTTAAATATCATTCAGAACAGAACATAACCATGTTTCAGAACATCCCCAAACTGTACCAAGAAATTATGCTGTTTCCTTGATGATAAAACTGCATCTGGAGCAAACCACTCCATCAACTTGGTCATTTTTAATTGAAAAGAAAAGTCATTTTGTTATGTGCGTAGGCTGACTTCCAAGAAGGCCGGTGAGAGTTTGTGGTAGGGTCAAGACTTGTATTATTCTTGAGAAAAGAAAACTTAGAGGCTGAGGAGATGACTCGGTTACTAAGTGTCTACCAAAAAAAAAAAAAAAAAACCCTAAGTGTTTTCCTTATGAAGCTTGAGAACCCGAGCTCACATCCCAGGACCCCTGTAAAAAGCAAGGTGTGTTAGTATGAATCTGCAATCCAAATGCTGGTCAAGCTGGGCTGCAAGGCTCCCTGATGCCAGAGAGCCAGACTAGTCAAACGGGAGAACTCCAAGTTCAGTGCGAGACCCAGTTCCAAACAACAGTGTGGCGAGTGACTGAGAAAGATTCCCAGTGTTGACCTACCACTCCTATGTAAATACAAGTAAACCTGTGTATACACATGAATGTAGACATGCAAAAATACACACATGTATACAGATGAAGAAAAATAAAGAAAAGAAAATCTTGCCAAAGCTTTACTGGTACAAATCTGTTATTCCAGAATCTCTAGGGTTAAGGTGGGAAGATCAGGACAGCATGGGAGGGATTGAGGTGGGAAGATCATGACTTCAAGGCCAGTTTGGGCTATTGTAGTGAGAGGGGAACAATTAACTCTGACAATATATTTTATCCTGACAAGGTAAGAAACACTTTTCTAATAAAATACAGGCAGTGGAAAATATGTGCCCAGAGAGAGAAGGAAAAGACTTTGGAAAGAGGAAGAATTTTCCTTTTATAATCAGCAAACAAATCCATAAACTTACACATCTCCTCCTTTTGATAAAGCTAAAAACACACCATGTCTCATGCTAGATGACATTTTCATTATGAAACAAAGGGCGCTGTTAGGTTCTGAGAGGAAGACTGGAATCAATGGGGTTTAACATTCTCTATCCCTGGCAAATTCATTCTCTAAGCAATCTTCTTCATTCCAAGATGCCAGTGCCATGATATATGGGATTGTGGGTGTGCTCAATGTTTGTCCATTGCCAGCTGATCTCTTCATTTGTTACTGAAAGATAATTTTGAATATCCTTGTGTCAGGAATTCTCAATGTCCTTGTCTGACAGAATGAAAAATATATACATATGCGTGCATGCATACGAGATTTATTAGAGTGGCTTCCAAACTGTGGTCCAGTTCATCCAATGGTAGCTCTCTATCAATGGAAAGCTCAAGAATCCAGTAGTGGTTCAGTCCACGAGGCTGTTTGCCTCCGCTGGCCTTCAATATATACTGGATTCCTGAAGAATTAGACCATAATGCCAGTGAAGAAATGGACTTGACATTGAGAATGAGGGCAAGCAGGCAAAGAACAAGTACTTCCTTCTTGCATGTCCTTTATATAGGCTGGCATCAAAACGCGGATCTTCCCACCTCCAAAGATCCAGATTTTAGGTTGTTCTTCCTACCTCAGAAAATCTGGATTTAAGGTGGGTCTTCCCACTTCAAATGATTTAATTAAGAAAAATCCCTCACAGATGTACTAAGCCACTTGGGTCTTTGTTGATTCCAGATGTAGTCAAGTTGAAAACCAAGAATAATCTTCAAGTCATGGACTCTGAATGTTCTGTGTTAGGGACTCTGTTCTTGTTCACGCACAGTGCTGTTCAGAACTATCATCTCTCTATGCTCATCCTCTCTTTCTCTCTCTCCTTTTAAATTTTGTTTCTTATATACCACCATTGAATAAATATAATGGTACTTTTTCCTTCATTGACTGAATTATACACAGGAAACAATATTAAAGAAATAACAAAGGCTGCAGGGATTTAGCTCAATTGGTATGGCATTTGCAGAGCGTGCATGAGGTTCCCAGGTTCCATCCTCAATATCCTATAACCTGGGTCTGGTGGCCTTTTTTTGTAATCCCAGCACTTGAGATATGGAAATAGGAGGATCAGAAATTCAAGGGCAAACCTTGAGTATATAGGGAATTCAAGGTTAGCCATATATATATATATATATATATATATATATATATATATATATATAAAATGTGTTACACATACATATATAAAGTGTTTTACACACACTCACCCACACACATATATAAAACAAATCATGAAAATTAATCAAATATCATTTATTGGGAGATTGATTAAATCCAGGTGTGGAATTGATTGTATTATGCTACAATTCATATAAGTTTACATCTCATCTGTCTCACAAAATAGACTGTGAACATGTTTTACATAGGTTTGTTAAAATGAGCTAAGGAAGTTGGAGGCAGGCAGCACTTTGCTGAATTGTTCCAAACAGCACAACCATGTTGTTGTTACAATAAGGTTAGTAAGACTCTGTAATGGTTAGAAAAATGTAAGTCTAAAATGAAAATGAGTGTATTGTGTCATTTGACTTTAGGTATTTTATTCCCAAATAGTCTACATGTCTTAGGCAGAAAGCTGGTTGGGATGTGATTTGGAAATATTGTTTCTGAGGCCAGAGAAGAATATTAACCCAGCAAAAACATTCCCCTCTCCACTTCTTGTTATGTGGCTCTGGATCAAATCTAGGGACTTTTATGGTCAGATGATCTACATGCCCAGCTCTACTTTGATTTTTCTGTCCTGTTCCTCATAGAAGAGGATCATCACGGTCTCAATTTCTCTTCAGGATAAGTTGGAGGCTTTCATACATCACCTCCCTCTGACTCCACTGTTACAACACATGTCCTTTACAATCTCATGCTTGCATATAAATTTTATGAACACTTAAAAGACCTCAGCCTTAAGGAACATCAAGGAAGAGTTGGGGGACCAGGAAGTCTTTTGTGAGATTGTTCCTCCTAGAAATGACAGGGAAGGATACCCATGATACCTCAACAATATGGCTAAACAAGACCTGAACAATGACAATATCATCAGACATGCTAACACAGAAGAGGAAATCTTATGGGGTCCTACCCTAGGCAAAGTACTACAGGTAATGAGTGACAGAGAGAGAGAGAGAGAGAGAGAGAATGAATTAGCCTCTTCCATGGATGTTCCCCCTAATTATTATCTAATTCAAAGTGGCCAGCACTGAAATCACATATACACAAGCCACATTAAATGGACTCAGCAAGTTGAAAAAATGTATAAGTGTGTGTACACATGTTTATTTATTCAATTGTGTATGCTATATGTAGATATACATATAAAAAAGAGTCATAAATATGAGAGGGAGAGAGGGCATGGGAGTGGTTTAGAAAAAAGAAAGGGAAGGGAGAAGTGAAATAATTCTATTTTGATTTTTACAATTTTTACAATCTAATCCTTGCATTAAATTTTAAACTAACATTCAAAAATTAAAATGACTTATATTAACATGATGTGGTTTGGAAGACAGTGAACTAAAGAAAAAAATGTTAAGATGGAAAAAAACCAACAACCAGCACTTCAACACTAGTGCTAACTTAATCATGTCAGACTGAATGGCTGATGAAAAGGCAGACAAAATGCCTTGAGGAGGAAATGTTGGTAGCCTGCACAAACAAGCAAAGACAACTTTGGTCTTGCTATAAGCATGGCTTTCATGGATGGCTTACATATAATCAAATAAGAGTTGAAATTCGCATTCTGTGCAAAGTTTGGACATGAGTAGAAAGAGCAACTGAGGGCCTCTGACTGGTAGCATAGGCCCATGACCTCAGCTGTCAGGAGACGGAGGTAGAAGTCTTCTGCGGAAGGCCTGCCTGATCTACAGCGCAAGGTTGAAGCTATCCTGGATGACTCAGTGAGATTCTCAAAGTAAAAATCCTTTAAAGACATAATTAAAAGGGAAACAATAGAGAGGTGAGGGGTTTGGGGCAGCAACTAACCTGCGGCAAGGCAGATATGAGAAATCACCATTGCCTGCTTCATACGGAGGGTCATAGGTGCATGGAACTAGAGATAGCACCTCTAGCCTGTGGCTCCTGGGGAGGTGAACTGTCACTTGACCCTCCAGACACAGGACTAGACATTATTTTGTGTCTCTTCCCACCTCTCTGCCTAAGAGCTGGCTGTGCTGTGCCATCCTTCCAATTAATAAGAAAGCACCAAACAGAACATTAAAGCTTACAGCTTCACATTTTCAAATTAAATTATCTATTGATTAGTTCAAGGCTGTTATTAAAAATCAGCAGAACCACAGCTGACGGTGCCTTTAAAATATCCATCATGATGACTTTGATCAAATCGTAAATGGTGGGTCTGCACTTTACGGTCAGAAGTAAAGGAAGCAAATGAGCAATAAATTTGAAGCTCAGGTAATTGGAGAAAAGGAATCTATTTAATCTGTCCCGAGAGCTAACTGGTCCTGAGAACCGATGCTCTCATATTTGGTTAAAGCCTTTTGTCTTAAAAGATCATTTGTAAGTGCTTAAGGAAATATTCAATTGTGACAAGCAGAGGCTATTGCAGGGGTGGCAGGCAGGGGCAGGGAGAGGCTATCAGAAGACTCAGGGCCTGCATTTAAACTGGGAAAATAAGTTCTGGTGACTCATTACACAGTATGGTTAAGATGTTGTTTGGAAATTTTTAAATGTCAGAAAAGAAAGATTTTGAATGTTCTTATTTCAAATGAATAATAATCCAGGCATAGTGTCCAATGTCTGCAACCCGAGCCACACGAGAGTCCAAGGGAGGATGATTGCAAGTTAATGACCAGAGTGGGTTTGTGGCCAACCTAAGTAACTTGGTCAGAACTTGTCTCCAGACATATGGTAAAAAGAGGATTTGAAATATGGCTTCTTTGTGGTACAGTGCTTGTCCAGCATGTTTGAGGTTCAATACCTGGGACTACAAAGTATAAGTGAATTGATGGATGGTCTGTGCATTCTTGTTTGTTTGGTACATAGGTGCATCAGAACATCAAGCTATGTCTCAATAGCTATGCACAACTACAATGCATCAGTCACTCGCTCAGAGGAGTTCTGGTGTCTTCTTCCCCAAGCCATTCACTTTTCCCTTGTTTCTAGGTCTAAGATAACTCCCCTTTGAGTTTTTGTTTTCACTTAACAACCATTGACCAATAGGTTGGAATCATTTTAGGGACCATCACTGGTGACTAACTTACGGGTGGAAATCAAGCTATCTCATTAATACTCTCTGGCAGGATTGGAGAGATAGCTCAAAAGTTTAAAATGCTTGCCAAGGACCTAACCACTGGTTGAAGCTTCAGCTCTATAGGATCTGATATTTTCTTCTGACTTCTGTAGGAAAGGCCTGTATTTGAGATACATTCACATAGACATCCGCACATGAACATAAATACAAAGAATAAGATTAAATCTTCAAAGAATTATTTGGCAGAGTCATTCAACCACAAAAGTGAAACTTCTAGCCCTCATACCTCTATAAACTCAAGATTTTGCTTCATTCAGGAGCAGATGTGTGACTTCTGGGTACTCTACTGGCTTAATTGTCTTAAGCTTTGGTCATAGAGGCTATGAGCTTAGAATAATATTTTGGGGAATCAGACTCTCACTAACTATCACACACACCCAAATAGTTGCTTTCTCCACTTTTGTAATCTTGTATTTCTTTCTCTGTTCTATATCCCACAAATGCATTAGGCTCTGCTTTCATTAGAATGTTCATTAATACCACATTCTAGCTTTATCATTTTGAAAACACTGTTTGCACACAAACAATACATGTTTGGATGAAATTAGTGTCAATCACGATAGGTCTTTAGGGAAACTAATTTGATATTCTGCATCTTGTGTGGTTTCTTTTTATATTTGTGTACATAACCACGTTCAAGTTTTTGTGCTTGTCAGATCTACCCAATGTTGCAACTATTAATGATGGCTACGTGAAAATATAGTGCAAAATCTACTTTTCAGTGGCCACCAAGAAAATAGGCACCAAGATTCCAATGCTACTCAAATATTATGAAGGTATAAACTCTGCTTAGAGGGCTGGATAGATATCTTGGGTTAAGAGAGAGGTCTGCTTTTCTAGAAGACCTCGGTTCGATTCCCAGCACTCAGGTCAGGCTGCTCAAAATTGCCTGTAACTCTAGTTCCAGGGAATCTGACTTCCTCTTCTGGACCCCATAGGCATCCACATTCCCATGAACATGTCTACCCCACCCACCCCCACCCTTAACATGCTCAAAGTTAAGATAAAATACAACAAACTTCACTTGGGCAAACTTACTCATCACTCACAATGTGATGGGAAATGCATGTCATTCTGCTTTACAGCCTTCATATTGTGGGAGGAAAGGTGAGAACTCCAGGTTATTTTAAACTCTGGATGCCCTTGACATATCTCATGCAGCATCTTAACCTTTGCCCATATTGTGTGTGTGTGTGCGCACGCGTGTGTGATAGCAGCTCTAATACATATTAAGATGGCCTTAAGAGTAGTAGACTTCACTAAAGGGCACTCAAGTTCAAATCATGCCTAATGGAAAAATCCTCAGATTCTTTAAGTCCTTTATTTCTTTAAGGTCATGTCCCAAGCAATACCTGGTAGCTATTCTTCATTCCACTTTTCCCAGGAAAGCTTGACAAATGCACCTGTTAGTTTTCTCTCCAGCTTTCCTTTTTTCTTTATTCATGCATTTCTCAAATATATGCATGGGGTCCACTTTGCACGGGGGCAGTAGAAGCATATTGTATATGTTTTCTGCCCCCATGAAATGTACATTGTACTTGGACCTGTAAGGGGGATTAAGTAACCTAATCAGAGGTAGCACATGCTATGCAGAAAAACTCATAATATTGCGGCACAGAATTTTTTAAAAGCTTTGTGATTGTAAGACATTTAAGCAAAGACTGGAAAAAATGAGAGTCTTGGTAAGTGTGTTCAAAGCTGATGCAATAGCAGGTGCAGACATAGAGGGTGGCATTTCTCAGCCTTGCTTGGGACTCAGGCTCCAGCCTCAGGTGCCAGCTCATGTTGAGTGAGAAAAAGGATGCATGCTGGAGAAATGGGCCAAGGCCAGAATGCAGAGTCCCACAGGCACCGATTTTAGTTTTGGTTCCAGACATAATTCACATCTCAGCCTGGCACACAGCATAGTTCATTATGTTAACCTTGGAAACTAAGCGTAGATCACATCCTCCATGTTGGTGTGCGTCTCTCATTATAGCAACCTTTTAGATAGAGGCCAAAGGAAAGGAAGAACTCAGCCTTTCTGCCCTGCGCTATGATTGAGCTGCCCTCATGTCTGCTTTGATATGTGCTCTTTGTTACTTTGTGACAAGAAATAAAGGAATTTGCTTCTAATTTCTTGTGTTAATCTTCGGAAATAGTGTTTCCCACTCTGGCATTTGTCAAGCTTTGTGTGTATGTGGAGGGAAGGGCACACAGGTGGAAGATGGAGGCCGATGTTGGGTGTTTCCTATAATAACTTCTCAATCCTATGTTTTGAGACAATGCCTCTCATTGGTCTGAAGTTCTTTAGTAGGTAAGTGTCGCTGGATGTTGAGCCCCAGAAATCATCTCGTCTCTCTTTCCCAGTGCAGGGTATATACGCATACAACTCCTCTATGAACTTGGCATTTTATGTAGGGGTGGCAAGTCGTTCTCAGATGCTTGTGTGGCAACAGTTTGCCACCTGAGTCTGTTTTTAAGCTGTAATTAGTGTCGTAGTCTCTAAAGCCTTTTGTCTCACTCCTAACAGGGTCAAATGTCCTTACAAAGATTGGGAAAAGACAAGGATTTAGAACAGTGCTGTTCAGCACTTCTCATATAACAAATGTCCCATATGTTTAGCTTCCAAGAAGCTGACTGAGAACCACATTGAATTTCTGAGTTCCCCTACTCAAGAAAGTGTAACACAGAAGTGGGACTTTGTGCTTCATCTTATTTCAAACATTTAGCATTTGAATAGCCATGGGTGCGTAGTAGTTGTTACTTGGGAAGCACAGCCCCAGAGTCTGTTTCAAAGACCACACTAGTGGCTCCCAGGAAATGAGAGCTCATGTCACATGAGCTGCTGATGCCCATGACAGACATGCATTAGTAGACCTGTCTGCTGGTGGCGAGGACTCCTCCAAAGGGCGGCTTCTGTTTCCATCTATCCAGCATCCATTTCTTCTCCTTCTGGCCGAAACATTGCATTTCTCAGGGGTCACTCTCTTCTCCCGTACACTTTCAGGGAGCTGTATTCTTGTCTAGCTAAGGAATTGGCTATATAGCCCCACCTTGCCCCTTAGCATAATTTCGTCTCTCAGCTGAAGGGGGTGGTCAGGGATTGGATAAGAGATAATCATCCTATCTCAGTCCACAGAAGACTCTCAACCTCAGAGGTCTCTTTGAAACTGTTGGTAAATGACCCCACTGAGCCTGAATGGCTGTATGTTTCTCTGCCTCTCCCAGAACATTGCCAATGCTGCAGGTACCTAGAAGTGTAATCTCATATCCTCCTATTAACTCTACTGAAATCCTAGATATGTCACTTACGTAAAACACTCCACTCCATTCCTTTTTTAGCCATGTATGTGTGTATGTATATGGTTGTGTATGTTTGTTTTATGCAGGTACTGGGATTTGAACTCAGGTCCTCGTTCTTTTACACCAGTCACTCTTTATGAGCCACCTTCCCATTTTCTTTTTCTTCTTTTTTTCTTAAGCTAGCTTTTTCAGTAGCTGTGTTTGAAATGGTACCCATGAAAATTTCAGGCAAATGATAACTGAAACCAAGACATACAGTACTTGAGAGACAGAGGCAGTAGGTTCGGCAGGATCAGTAGCTCAAGGTCATCGCTGGTGGTGTCAGCCTGGCACATAGAAGACCCTGTCTCAAAACATCAAATGCAGTGAGAGGAACATTGTCCTGCAGTAGGGAGGTGGAGGCAGGAAAATTGTGAATCATGGGACAGCCTGGGCTAAGAGATAAGGCCAGGTTAAAAATATAAACTAATGATGTTCTTTTCCAAGGAATGCCTTTTCTTATTTAATTAAGAGCCTTTATTTTGGGACACATATTCAACTGTTAGTAAATTTATTTGATGGTTGTCACCTCTGTTTTGTGATGCCACCTGCTCTTCCACATACCACTTCTCGAGTTCCCTGATAACACAGGACAAGTTCAGGTCCATAGTCACCTTAACTTTGAGGATGATGTGTTTAGAGTGATTTGAAATCAGAGTTGAGATTTATTTCTCATAAGTCTGTTATTTGGAGGTGGCTTTCATGGCCTCCTCTTATCTCTCTCTTGCCTGTGGATAAAGCTCTTTATGAGATGGGTGTTTTCAAGGGAACAGCTTTATTCTTGGGAAGGATGACAGGACTTTTAAAGAGGAAAGAAATTAGAAATGAGAGCTGGAGGCAATATGGCCAACCGAAAAAATAAAATAAAGAAGGAACAGAAATAAGAGAAAATCCAGTTTAAAGTAGCCAGTATTTGGAGTGTTTCTGTATATGCACCTTGACTGTGAGGGCTGGAGACGCAGGGACTCAGAATGCAGGCTCACATCTCCATACTCCTATACATTCCATGTCTTTCTTAAACCCAGGCTTAGCTGCAATTGAAAGTGCACACCAAACAACCTTAGCAATATTCTAAGACATAGTCCAGCACACTGAGTGGACTCTGGGCCCCCAAAAGGGCCCTTATTTTGTCATAATTTTGTATGAGTGTGCAGCCACGCCACCCCATTTGAGCATTGTCTGTTGATACTTTTGTGCTCCCAAACTGAATGAATCATTTACCATCTGGTTCATCAGCAGAAATTTATGGATGTGAGGTATCTCGTGATAGAAAGAGACTACCTATAGAACCACTTTTTGAACGTAAGAAAAAAATATGTTTCTTGTCTGAGACTGTAGAGTCTCAGTGAACGGAAACAAATGAAGTTGTTTTTGAGTAGGAGGGAGTTGTGCTTGAGAGACAAGAGAAGCACCCAATCACATGGGCTCAATCTTTATGCACTGCCCCCTCAGGGCAGGAATCTACTTTGTCTACTGTGAAATTAGGACAAGTAGTGGTAAGATACCTCATCTTTAATAATAGAACTGAGGTCTGTGACAGACCCAGGTGATTAGTGACAGAAGAATCATGTAATTGAGGCTGACAATTACCTCCTATGACCTCCCCCTCCTAAAACCTCCTGTTCAAGTCTTCATCCGCATACACTGGAATGGGACTGTATTAAAAGATGAGCTCCTTACAGAGTGATTAGTGATGGATAGTGCTGTTAGTGTGATCCCTGATATAACATGTAGGAAGAAGAGATTAAGATTCAGGCACATAGAGAAAGGACATTATGAGAGGATTCCAGAAGTTCCTTTCCCACAAGCTAGGGGGAGAAGTTTGACTTAGTTGCTTTTTCATTATTGTGACAAAAGACATATCAAAAGGATTTATTTTGGCTCATGGTCTCAGGGAGTACAGTCCCTCATGATGAGGAAGGGGTACTGGCAGAGTATGAGATAATTGGTTGCATCTGCAGCCAAGAAGCAGAGAACCCTGATTCCTTTTGTACTCAGCAAGTGACTGCAGGTCATGGGACTGTACCCCATATTAAGTAAGGTTACTCCTTCTCAGTTAAAACTTACTGATAATTTCAGAGGTGTGTGTTTAGGTGATGCAGAATCATCAAGTTGAAAATGAAGATGAACCATGACAAGGCCTAAAAAGACACAGAGCCTGTTCATGCTTTGCAGTCTAGTGTCTGGCCACCAGAATTTAAGGAAAACACTTCTATAGTTTTGGTCAACCAGACTATGAGACTTTGTGACATCATATCAGGCAAATGCATCCACATGTGTGTTCAACTACAGTTGCTTTCTGAGGAAGGTATAGACTCTTGACATAGCACACATCTCTTTCTGATGTGTAAGGCAATAATTCTGAACCAAAATAAATTTTTATTTAGGGTACAGTTAGCTATCTCTGGAGCTTTCCCTGTGGTAGTCAGAGGCTGGAATTATGAAGTACTTTTGTGTAGGAGGGTAGAGGCCAGGAATTCTATTAACCATCTTCGTAGCACATCGTTGCTACCTCAGCAGCAACAATTGCTCAGCCCAAAATGCCACTGGTGCTCGCATAAGGAATCCTGACATCTCCGAAGACACGTTTCGCCCACACTCGCCTTTTTTGTCCCTTGCAGACCTTCGCTATTCTTTGAAGGTACTGGAAGAGATTTTCTACTCAGGTTGGGTCATCAGAGCTTATAATACCGAGTTATTTGGCCTTTGCTGGTCTCCTAGTGAATTCCCAAACACCGAGAAAAACTAGTGGGTGCTGCATGATGTCTGTGACAGGGACTCTGGCTTCCCAGAGAGACATTCTTCCCCTGAGGGCCTGTAACTTCCCCAGGTTTGCAGCCTGTGGTTGGGCTGGCGTGGGTGAAGAGGAATGAATGATTGATGGGCTGCAAGCCTCTCAGGCAAGGCAAGCTGTTGGGAAGCTTTCTTTAATATTGCATTTTATATAAAACAATGGGTCAGACCAGGCTATGGATATACGATGCCTGACCCCTATACAGAGCCGTGATTAATTGTACTCAAACAGAGAGCCATCAAATGATTTATTTGTGCAGCAATGCAGCTTTTGGGTTCTAGGTGGTGAGCATAGAAGGCAAAATATCTTTGTGTGTGCCTATACAAATGAGGGTCTCTGTGTATACTTGGGTGCATAGACATGCTTTGGATCATATGTATGTGTGAGTATATATGTTTGTGAATATGGATGTGTGAATGAATATAGCTGTGTGTGGATGTATATGTTCATTTGTGTGATCCATTGATGCATTATAAATATATGTATTTATATATATACACATATATGTATGTTTATGGTAGGGGTATGCATGTATATATGTGTGTATAACAGTGTATACATTTTTATGTCTATAGGTATGTATGTATATAAGCATGTGAATACATTTCTTCATTTGCATGTTTGAGAATATATGCATATGTGAGTAGAATGGGTGTATGTGTGTGTCATATGTACATATGTGAATGGATGCATTCATTTATTTGTGTGTATGATAATAAATAAATATGTTCATATATGAGTTTTTATGGGTGCATATGCATGAATAATTGCAGTTGCATGTGAATGGGTATGTGTACATTTGTATTTGGGTGTGTTCATGTATGTGTATGAATGTATATATGAGAATTCATATATATGTATATGCATGTATTTGAGTGTATTTGTGTTTGCGTGAGTCTCTATATGTGTGCGTATATGAATGTGTATATGCATCATATGTGTCTATCTGTGGCTATTTATGCTTGTGTTTAGCGTCCCATGATCTGTCCATTTTCAGCAAAGCCTGTAATTAGCTCGTTAGAGACTAGAAATAATCGCTCTTTATTTCATCTACCTGTAAATTCTCACTTGGCTTTCAAATTCTTTGTTCATATTGCAGCTTTAAATTACAGAGAATTGGAGTTTTGGTGAATATCAGGCTATATTAACTCTATATAGTGCTGTAGGAAGGCAACTAAAATATCCTAGAGTCTCTGTGTCTTAGAACACACACACACACACACACACACACACACACACACACACACACACACACACCTTTGTCTGCATTGGAGCCATTTATTAGAAATATGTTGGAACAAATTCACTAAATCCCCTTCCTCCTGGAATGAGGACCTTTCAAGGAAGTTACTAGAATGCATCTATCGTTTGCTCCCCACGCCTGTTGAATCCATCCAGATGAGAAACTGTCACTTGTACCCAGCTACAGAGATTACAGCATCTATCACAAGTGCTTTAGCTTTCTGGTTTCAGAGCCAGGTAAAGCATATGCAGTCTAGGCACATGTTGCATTGCACCCAGAATGCATTGTGATAGTCACTGTCTTGCTTATGTCAGTGTAGTGCTGTTCAGAGACTCTAAGGTGAAAGAATGATGTTCTAATTAATCGATAGTTAGGGCAAACGAACTGGCTTATGATAATATTATGTCTAAATAAATCCACTCAAACTTGGGATATTGCGTTATGTAACACATTCAATGAACTCAAACCCTGGAATATCAGTGTCCCAGAACAGATAGATCACTGTGGCATGTGTATCCACATGCTCATGCCATAGCTCACCTTCCTGAGGACCTGATTCATGGAGTTTTCCTGCATTATTTAGAACTTTTTTACTGGTGTCAACTGCATGTGACCAGTCTGAGAGAAGGTTGGGATTCAAGAATCCTGGTAAAATGCTTCAGTCTAATCACTGTAAGCAGGGGCTGGTCTGTGTTCTATGTATGGTTTCTATCCATCAGACCTCACTATCCTGGATAAACTGTTTTAGGTCTGTGCTCACGGGTATAGTAGGCCAGAGTTACACATGCTCCTGTAGTGTCTGAAATCTGGCTAATGTGGCCAATAAATAGATATTTTAATTTTATGTAATTATAATGAAAATGATCTCTGATCTCATAGCTTGAAATAAAGTTTGGGTATGCTGCATATTTTTATTATCCATGTAACACAGTTAAAAACATAGACAGAAAGCATACAAAGGTATGTGCCAAACTCTTAATGCCTCTTGAACTGGGATTAGAAATGCCTGACAAGGGGATTTTAGCGTTTTATCTTGCCTAACTCCGGAAAGGAAAAGAAGAAAGGAGTGGGATTAGAAACTAATCAAATCAATCAGTGAGACTAATTATATCATGGAACCAATTATGTAGAACATGTCCTGGATTTAAAATGAAAAGGCAGGAGATGGAGAGTTGACTGATTATTGCTCTAAACCAGGCAGGGCTCTCTTCCACTTTCTGGGGAAAGTGAACTCTGGGCCTCAGGCATCTGCTTCTTAAGACAGATGCATTTGACACCTCATGACTATTTGGACAATGTTCAAAGATCTGAGTACCCTGCTGGTGTGGATCACGGAGAGAAGCAAGATGTGGATACAGAGATGTGTTCTACCTCCTGTCTCTGAAGTGAAACCTTTGTGCAACATCCTTCTGTGCTGAAAGTCCTTTCAAAGCGTGCAGGCCCTTGCCTAGGCTGGCCTACAATGGTGAATATTTCTTTCTAATTCTCCTTGAAGGTGACATGTGAATGAATAAGTAAGGGTGGTGTTGACGGGCCTAATCATGCCACATTTGGTAACATCACAGCACAGAATTCTTGCATAGATTTTGTGTGTGGGTGTGATGTACACATATGGGCATGTACATATATATATCTCGAAGCCAGAGGTTGACATGAAGTATCTTCTTCTGTTCCTTCCTCTTTCTGAATATTAAACTTACTTGTTAGCTAGACCAATGGCCAGCAGCCCAGGGACCCTCCCATCTCTGCCTCCCAGTTACAAGGCTAAAGCACAAAACATTTTATTTTCCTTAAAGATGCATTCTTAAACATTAAGTACTTGTCCCAAAGAAAATAAAGGGCCACTCATGAGTGATCATGTGGATTCAGGTTGGCCTGATTGACATGTTTCACTCAGGAAGCAGTTGCAGGAACATCTAGAGTCACAGAACAAAGACAGTCAGTCCTAAATCAAAGTACCAGTATGTTGGTAGGGATATGAGGTAGGTGGATTAGAGCCGAGAGGGGAACCTCTGCTTTAGGTTTTAGGTGCAATCCCATAGCCTTCTTTGCTTTTAGTTTGGTGGAAGCTAAGTTAATACAAATCAAATGACTTTCTAAATAAGCAACAAGAGTGTAAAGTCAGATAGAGGCAAATGGTCGATGGCTGCTAAGGGAAACAATGACAGTCCAAGATAATTTTGACTGCCAATCTGCAGTATTTCAACTCTGCACATTAGACATTTCTAAGCAGTCAACCAGTCTGTAGAATCTTCAACACAGGACTTGTTTTTAATGGGACACTTCATTTCTCAGCCTCAAGGAAATCAGTAAACAAGGAAGGAAGGGATGCGAAGGTAGGAAGACATGGAGGAGAACCCATGGGGTACAGTTAAAATTGGATAGAACTAAATCTTCTTCTAGAGCAACACTGGCCATGTCCCAGGATGTAGACACTGCTGCCTCTTAAGTAGGCAGAATGTTCCCTGTGCATATCAGATCAATGTGCCCTGGCTGCATCCCTGCCTTATTGTTATTACAAAGGCAGCCTTGTCATAGAACTCCAAGTGCCTCTGGGGCTCAGGTCTGTCTGGGGTCTGAACCACACTAGGTGCTAATTTCTGCAGAGTTGCAATCAAATTAGAGGCTCTGGAGCAGGGGACCACATGGGACCAGAAATGGCTTGCCTTTTATTTTCCATTCCCAGCGCTGTGTAATGAACACAGCATATGGCACATTTTAATTTCAGCAAATATTAATTTTTAATGGGAAGTATACACCTGGCTTTGTATTGTTCCAGAATTATCACAAAGGCCAGAACTTCTTTTGGTGATTTTGATGCCGTTGTAATGAAAGTGAAGAAACTTATATACATACTTTTGATTGAGAGTGTGTAGCCCAGGTTGGCCTTAAACTCAAGAGCTTCTGAGTGCTGGGAAAACAGGTGAGCTGCCATACCCAGATAGTAGCAAATACTCTTCTAGTAAATGGAATATTCCTCTTCAGAGACCCCTACGGGTACAGAATCTATGTCAAGCACGTTGCATCTGTAATGTAGTCTATTTACAGAGTCTATGCTGTTCTTTGCATCTGCTGATATTTTAGTATATTTTGACCCTCTGAAAAATTACTGAATAGCAGCCAAGACTGAGGTTAAATATGCACCAAGAAAAGGGAAAATTCTATTGTATTATCATCTGGCAATTAAGAAATCAGTTTGATGATGTTCCAAGTACTTTTTTGTAGCCAACAATGTCCTTAAAGTTCTGATTTTCCCCTTCCACCATCTATGTGCTTTGCTACAGGTGTGTTCTGTCACATCCAGCTTTATGGGACATTGGGAACTGAATATAGAGTTCTGTGCTTGCTAAAGGCAAGCACTCTATCATCCCGCTACTTCCTCAGTCCTCTTCCTCTATCTAGTGCATAATATCTGAATTAATCCCATCTGTGTGCTCCTGTGGAGGACTAATCGAAGAGGGAAGAGAGAGAGCAGGTGGAGCAAGAAAAACAGCAAAACAACAAAAATAAGAATAAGAATCACTTCTCAACTATGTGTAAACACAACTCATTTCTTTAATGTTTTTATTAGACAGG
Source organism: Ondatra zibethicus (assembly GCA_004026605.1). NCBI lineage: Eukaryota > Metazoa > Chordata > Mammalia > Rodentia > Cricetidae > Ondatra > Ondatra zibethicus. Next base: position 41,593 of record PVIU01003567.1, on the reverse strand, counting down.
CATCCATAATCTATTTTGTAATTCATTTCCCTGAGGGAACTTTAGACCTAGAGGTCTGTTTGCAATTCCTATCGGACTGGAGGGTTGCAGAAAGTGTAGAGTAATGGGAAATACACAAGTTGCTAAGTTTTGGAACACACACACAGACACAGACACAGACACACACACACACACACACACACACACGTATACACACTCCAGTTTCTTGGTCTGACAGTTTCTTAAGTCTGTAGATCTTGAAGTTCTAATCTCATGTATTTGGTTGGAGCCTGGTATTCATAACTGGAAGTTGGATAAAATTTTAAAGAGGCAGTTGAAGCTGATGAGCAAGAGCAAATGGAAGTGTACAATTTGCACCTTGTAGCCGAGCCTTCCAGTTTCATTTTTGCTCTTTGTTCCTGGAGGATTCCTTGAAGGTGTTACTCAGGGCTGTCTCCCATCTGTGTTGAAATGGCTTCTGGGAGCTTCCCAGCACTCCAGTTCAGTGCAGGTGGTTGTATCTGAGAATGCAAGACAGAATAATTATCAGTTGGGAATTCAAATAAATATACATTTGTATTCCACATGTGAACTAAATTTAGGTGGGATAAGTATTGTCATTTCAACCTAAGTGAAATAGCAGATAGCTTGAAAGGAGGACATGGGGTTGATCAGATGTCTTCTGGATTCTCAGCACAAGTGGACATAGAGAACCACTTGAGAGTCATATGACCAAGATCCAGCAGCATAATAGGTGATAGCTTTTCCATCTCTATAAAGACTGATTTCATCTTAGAAAGGTTTTACAACATATTTGATTTATAGAATAAAAAGCACATTCTGAAGTAAGGAAAAGGGAAAGGAACCCTTCTGTGCCCCACCCTATACTCTGAAATTATTGATTTAGGATTGTGTTTTATCTTTACTTGTTTTCCTTCATGTGGTGACTGCCAGGCCAAGATATGATTCACTCATTCCATCCATAAAGATCTTAGTTTTATATCTAAGCGTGGTCATACACATTGCTACAGCCTTGAACTTGATTTTCTAAGATAAACATAGAGTTCATTTTTCCAAGGGTCCAAAAAATGTCATACTTAGTTTAGTTTAATTGATGACCAGACAAGGAAAGAGCACACCATCAATATACAGACAAGTCTACTTGCCTTCCTCTTTATGTGCTTCCCACCGCTCCCTTCCTTTCTTTCTCATTTTGCCTGGGATAGAACTCAGGAAATAAAAAGTGTAAGCAAGCACTTTATCATTGTTAGATTTTTAATCTGTATTTTCCATGACTCATCATTATCTCTCTGTCTCTGTCTTTCACTGCCTTTTCTTCCTTTCCCATACCCCTTTCTCTGCTGTAGATAAAAAATTAGTTTGATATTTCATTGGTATAACCAATAAGAGCCAGTATCTATTCAAGTGTGAACATGGTGGCAATAATATGATATTAATGCATATTTAGCTGTGTAAATAGATATACACACAAACTCATATATTATCTTTTAAAGGAAAAAGAGCTACAAGTTGAGAGACTTTTCCCCCAAATCTTTGTTAAGATAGGTGTGCCTTATGTCACTCAAGCACTCTCATGTGGTTGGCTCCGCCTGCCTGCCGCCTACTGGATCCTGGACCGGTACCTGTTTAGGTGGTGGTCATTTGCAGAGGTGTCTTTCTCCATCTTCATAGCGAGTTCTTCCTGCAGACGCTGGGCTAACAAACACTCTTCCTACCCAGTGTCCTCTGAAATTAGAGCTGGCCTGGCCACAAGCGTGCGTTGTGGCCTGCTCATCTGTCATGTGGCAAAGGTCCTTCTTTCCTCTGAAACCTGTAAAGAGGGACCCCCGTTCTCCCGGAGGGGCCTGAACTCTCTTCAGATGCCCTGTCACGTTGCTGTTTTCCCATACATCTATGGCATTAATAGCTCTTCTTACAAACCTTTTGCTCCAGAGGACAATCTGCCTCAGTGTTCCCTTTGAATCCCAAGTCCCAATACTTTGACCTCCTCCCACCATTCCCTTGTGGTGCTACAGTCTCCTACACACCAAGCAAACACATGGATTCTGTGGATGCTTGGAAAACGTCAGAGTCTGTTTCACTTAACTACTGTGATGGCTAGCTAGGTATTTATTTATTTTTGGTTAGGTAAATTAGTGACTTTCATTGACAGTGAGTACGTTTTTGGGCCCTTCTGAAATAAATAAGGGCATTTTACATAAAATACAGTGCTTGTGGGAAAACGGAGGATTTGTCTTTAGCACATGGTCATCATTTGTACCCAAACTCTCATTAGTATAATACCATGTTTCATTCCAGAGAGAAAAAAATTGGCCAGATCTTGTCTGTCCTTGACAGCAATGACCAAGAACACACTCACATGCTCGCTTCCCAACACAGACTTGACACAATACAGTAGTGGCTTTCCATGATGGGGAAGATGAGTCATTCCCCACTGACCCCACTTCTAAAGCCACAGGCAGTAGTACCACACGTTATCCAGCTTCCCTGAACACAAGACCCAACATGAGTGAGGTGGAAAGTTCAGGGCTTTGCCAGTGCTTCTTGGCGGCACAGAAGTGCACTGATGCTTACAGGAAGAATATAGACCAGTCTGGTGACAGGAAGGGCCGTTTAGGCTGTCTGGTATGACGTTTACCCACCATTACAAACCTGACAATATTTCTTCCGACTATTTACATAGCCTGCAGCAAATTTCCCACTTCATATATAACCTCCAAGTCTGTTTCCAGTCACAAAATAACAAAATAGCCCCCAGAACATGCACCAGAGGATTCTTACATACTATGCTCTAAGGGACCATTTTAGAACCACTGTCTTGTTTAATATCCTAGGAATTAAAGTCCTTCCTACTGCTGTCATCATTGTTCCCAGTGGGATGGTGCTGAGGCAGACACACTAAACATCACACAGTAGCTGTTAGCTCTGGTAAGAACTGTCAAGAAGAGGCAGAGATGGAATCTGATCCATGGTCCAGTGGAGTTTAAAATTGCCAGAGCTTGGGAAAAAAAAACCTAGCTATAAGGAGACTCATGTATATGCCTCTGACTTCCTAGTTACCTGTCTGTCCTTCCCGGTGGTTGACATCCAGACAGTTTCCTGTAACCTCAAATGATGTACATGCTACCCCAGGCTGCCCTGCCTTGCCCTGGCACTGTGAAAAATCATGCGTGGTTTGGATCTCCCAAATGATCAGGTTCCAGTTCCATATTACGTTGGCCTACCACCTGGTGGAAAGGTGGTGTGTCAGTAAAGGATCAAAATAAGACCCTATCAACACTGCTTGGTCAACAGTTATCCTAAGCATTAGCTGTAAACACCCCCCTTTACTTTGAGACAGGGTCTCATACAGCACAGACTGACCTCCAACTCACTGTATAGACAAATAAGGCCTTAGTGTTTTGATCCTCTTTCTTTTATCTCCCAATATTGAGATTACAGGTGTGTATTACTACTTCTAGGGACTAAATTCAAGGCTTCAAATGTACTCTGAAGACTACTCTCCCAACTGAGCTGCATCCCTGGCTCTCTGCCCATCTTTTAAAGACAGACTCATCCTTGATGACCCCCTACATAATGGGATCCTTTGTTGACTCAAGCAGCAGCATCCTTGTTCTGCTCTAGAACGTAACACCAAGCTCTCCAGGAAGCAAAGCAAATAGAAACAAGGAAGACAAAAGCAGAAGCATCAACAGGCAGAAATTGCAGGGGCTCAGTGGAGTCAAAGAAAGGCAATGTGAGACCTGTGAAGACTTCACATGCGAAGGGTTCAGCTGGAGCTCCCAGCTCCTCTAAAGGTGTCCATGAGAGCCAGGAATTCGCTCCAGAGAGATACACTAGATGCCCATGTCCCTGGCCTTACGGACACGATGAGTCTACGCTCACCTGTGACTGATAGAGTGGCGAGGCATCCTATGAGCACAAACCATGGAGAGCATCCCCAGCACTTTTCTAAGGCTGGTGGCAATATGATTATTGGATAAAGTCCAGTGGAAGTGGACATGATGCTATGGTGAGGGTCATGGTCAGAATTCACTAACTGGGAAGGTTATTGATTGGAGGACAGCATGTTTCAGGCCAGAGGAAAGGAAAGCACTCAGCCATTGGTTCCTTTTCCTAAAGTGTCTTGTAGACTCTGAGGGACCTAAACTCATGGTACAAAAAGATGCATCCTGTCTGGCTACAAGTGCTCTGATCTGGAAATCAAACAGAGAGTTCTAAAGTATCAGTGGGCTGCAGGCACCGGTGTTTCCATTTTGACTGTGGAAAGGGAGAGCATTGCTGCTGGAAGAAACCTCCTTCAAGGTGCCTCCCTTCTGTGGTCCCCAGAGCTGAGGTCATGTGTGGCTTGTTAGAAAGATGCAAACTGGGTAGGTTCACCAGTGTTCTCTGCAGCACTTTCATGCCTGGTCAGCCCATTCCATGACTGAAATTAGACAAAGGGGTGGTAGGTCCCATCACTTTCAGTTATTCATCAGTAATAGCATATAAAGCTCATTCAATTGGGGATTATATGCATAAACGGCAAGAAGATATCTAAGTCTCCAGCAGTACTAATGCCCTGTGCTTGGAAATATTAATTTATTGTCTTCCTTGTCATGTTCATATATACTGTGTGTTCCAGTGTGGTTAAGGTAAAATAACAAATAAGCAAAAACCTGTGCTCTGGAAAAGAGAAAAATGTGTGCAGATATGTCATTCTCCACTTCCTTATTTAGTCATAATGCTAAGCGTGTGATGCACCATCGTCTCTTTCTACCATCTGTGGAAATCTCACAGCCCAGGTGTTATAGCTGCCACATGACAACATGACAGAGGTTGTATCCCAGAGTGAATGCAGACCATTGAAGCCCACAATGACTCTGGATTGAGCAGTGAACATCCTGTGAATGTATGCCACGTGTGTGCAGGTACTCACAAAGGGCAGAAGAGGATTCTGGATCCCCCAGACCTGGAATTAAACAGCAGTTGTGAAGTACCTCGATGTGGGTGCTCAGACCAAACTCAGGTCCCCTGGCAGAGCAGTGAACACTCTCAGAGGCAGAACCATATCACAGACCTGCCAGCCTACAATCACAGAGCTGTGAAATGCTTAATGGAGCATGTGTGTCTTAGGTACCACTCTTGAGTCTCCTTTCTCAAATCAGAGGTGATTTATGTCACTCTGGTAATTTTGACAATGCCTGACAATCACCTGCACTCAGATTTCTTTAAGAGTGCTTTTGAACCGGGCAGTGGTGGCACACACCTTTAATCCCAGCACTTGGGAGGCAGAGACAGGTTTCTGTGAGTTTGAGGCCAGCCTGGTTTCTGTGAGTTTGAGCTAGTTCCAGGATAGGCTCCAAAGTTATACAAAGAAACCCTGTTTTGAAAAACCAAAACAAACAAACAAATAGTGCTTTTGAATTGATTTGAGGCTATTAATCATCCACCTTAATAAGAAATAATACAAATAAAATCAGAATTTTTAAGTTCTAGGGCCTCATTTTTTTTCTGGTGTGATGTGCTTAATGTATGTAAGTATGCTATCTATGTCAGTATCAACAGCGAGAAGTGTATGAGTTTCCAAAACAGTTCAAGGTAAAATCTTGCCTTTTCTGCTAGGAAACAGAATGCCACAGTGGAAAGGATTTTCTCAATAGTCATAGTTGAATCAATGGCAAATGACACAACAAACTCGGCCCTCTAAGCTGCTATAGAAAGCAGTGTTGTAGCACACTGCCCCTCCCCCCCCTGCCCAGCTCTGCTATGGAGCAGTGTTGTAGCTCACTGCCCCTCCCCCCCCTGCCCAGCTCTGTTCTCCTCTCCCAGGGAGTTAATCACTTCAAAAGGTGTTGACTGAAAGTCACTTTACACATTCATAGCATTGAATTGGGGCCAAATTCATGGGCATATGGCTTTGGGCTCACAAGAAACTCCACACGCAGAAAAATGACAAACTCAGTTTACTATTTGCTTTTGCTGACGTGAGGTACTTTCTCATTTTTAAGCAGGGGTCTCTGAACTTTTATTTTTCATAGGGCTGTGAATACGAGGCAGCCAGTCTTGCTTGGAAAAGAAAGAATTTTACATAAAAATTAATTAATCAATAACTAACTACATAATTGATGCATTAAAAACACAGTGTCTGTTTAGTTGAGTAACGTTAGGTATTTGCATTAAGTTCTTCCAGAGACTTTTTAAAATTCTATGGTGATAGGAAAGGAAAGTTTTCATGCAAATGTCCAGGTTTTTGAAGAATACTATGAAGCCAAATGGCATCACACACACACACACACACACACACACACACAGAGAGAGAGAGAGAGAGAGAGAGAGAGAGAGAGAGAGAGAGAGAAAATAAAAGTAAAAGTAAAAAAGTGCATATTTATAGAAATCACAACTGCATCTCTTTATAGTTAGAAAAGAGGGAAGGCATTTAATATATATTTAAACGTTTTTAATATATATTTAAAAGATAACTTAATTGCACAATCCCAAAACTTGGTGGTGAGATTAATTTCCTATTCTTACTGTTAATAGAGTTTACTAGAAAATAATTCAGTACAAAATATCTAAAGAAGTTTTTATTTATTAATCTTTTAAGTATAAAGCAGTTCTGTACTGAAATGCACTTAAATACTGATGCATGGTGAAGGAGCAATGATGGAGTCTAAATAGAGTTCACACTCTTATTCTCACACAGGTCCACCTATGCAAATGGAATATGGGAGAGCTGGGATTACTCTGTCTTGACTGCTTGGTTTTAGAGCATAGCTTATTGGTCAGTTTTGAGTAGCAAATAAGTGTTTCTGGGAGCTGATTACCTTGATGGATGAAATAGATATGTGTCTTGGCAAGAGCCAGGATGATGTTCATGGCTCTCCCAGAAGCACAGAGTATGTCTGTGTGGCCTGATTCCACACCCTACCCAGGCTGCATGCTTCCTGTGGACCTACTTATCCACGGGCACCATTCTTGGAGGATCAGCTTTGCGTAAGGTTCATATTTGCTTCTCTGCAGCCCTTTTTGCTTAAAGATTCAGAACTGCTGTGTCCTCATCTCCACTCGGTGTCACCCGGTATCCAGTCACCGAGCACTAAGTCGGGCGTGGAAAGAACCTCCTGTAATGATGCTATCTATGGTAACTGGATGTCAAGCCTTCACGACTCTGGATGTTCATGTCTGCCATGTCTGACATTCTACAAAATTCAAAATAAACTGTTCTTGAAGGGAATAAAAATAGGCATGGTGGTGCAGTACATCTGTTAACCAGGGCCTTGGATGTAACCTGCCAGATCTCCCAGCAATCCATGTATAGCTGCAGAATACAATTGTTCTAGTCAGACATGTTTATTAGTGCTTTAAAGATTGCAGAATCTAAAGCAGATACTGTCTTTCTGAAGCCCAAACTGTGCTTTGTACAATAAAGTAGTATGTGTAATTTTAAGGAAATCTAACTTGAACAATTAAAATGGATTTTCAGTCCCTCTTTTAGGCAGACTTTACACTAACTTTTTTCAGTCATTGGTTTAGAGTGAACCCAGCACCTTCCTCTGATAGGCAACTGCTCTATCCCTGAGCTAAATCCTCAGCCCTTACACAGGATTGTAGCATGTGATTGATACTAATGAAGTTAAATCTGCCTCCCACAATTCATTTTTTTTTCATTTAGGTTAATAGGACTCTGTAAACTTTCAGGAGGATGATTTGATTTCCTGGTCCAGCTTCATTGCCAGAGGTTGTTCTGCCCAGTCCCGTAGCCGTTCAGTCCCAAAGAAATACATAGAGGTCTACATTAATTATAAACTGGTTGGTCTATTAGCTCAGGCTTCTTATCAACTCTTACATCCTACATTAACCAATAATTCTTGTCTGTGTTAGTCACATGACTTGGTACCTTTTATCAGTGAGGCGTTCTCATCTTGCTTCCTCTGCATCTGGGTGACGACTGCAGGCTGCACCTTTCCTCCTTGCAGAATTCTCCTGTTCTCATTGCCCCTCCTATACTTCCTGCCTGGTCACCCCACCTATACTTCCTGCCTGGCTACTGGTCAATCAGTGTTTTATTAAAGCAATACAGCTGATAAATCTTTACAGGGTAGAAAACCATTGTCCCACTGCACAGCTTTATTTATGTTATTATAATAAGCCTTCGTGGAGAAAATGGTTTATGTGGCTTCCACTCCCAGGTAACAGTCCATCAGTGAGAGAGGTCAACATAGGAATTCAAACAAGAACTGAAGCAGAAAGTTCAGAGGAATACTCTTGCTGGCTAACTCCCATGCTTAATTAGTTTTCTTATACAGCCCAGGCCTACCTGTCCAGGGAATGTTGCTGCTCACAGTGGACATGGCCTCCAAGATCAATTAAAAATCAAGACAATCCCCCACAGACATGTCCACAGGCCAATCTGGTCTTCAGTTGACACTCCTTTCTCAGGTGAGTTTAGGCTGCGTTAAGTTGTCAGTTAAAGCTAGCCAGTGTATTTTTCCCACCCATTCTGAAGCCAGAAGGTCTGGACAAGGCATTCGTTTGCCAGCATCTTAGTGGCCACTGTGGGCATTGCAGAGTGACTTGTCAGTCTTATGCATGAGCATTTCTCCTCACTGCTACTAGCCTGGTTACAGTTTGAAAGCTCAGATTTCTCCATATAATGCACACTTGTTTATGTTTTACAAGATAAAATAGACTTATTTATCCCAAGGTAAGTCTCCAGCTAAAGAACCTGGAATGGAAGCATCTTGCTCTGTAGGGATGATGACAATATTGTTGCCTTTTTCCTCTGCTAGACTATAGCAAACTAAGATAACACAGCAACAGACTCCACTCTGTGTTTTAGGATGATGCTGGTCTGTACTTTTGCTTGTCTGTTTCCTTCACTTAGTAGGGCATATTGTATTGAAAAGCAAGACTTCTATACCTGATGGGAAGGATTTTTTTAAGATTATGGAACACATCTATCCCTCTTGAGCAATAGTCCAGGGGAGCAATCACATATCAAAATAAAAACAAGAGGCTAATAATATAGCAAGCATGGAATGATTCAATAACTACAAAATTGCTTTATTAGTTAGGTAATGAAGCATGCTGGAGAATTTCTACCAAACATGATTCAACACATCGCCAACTAACATTTGAAATGACTGAACAATGAGTTTAGGCAGCATGGAATGAGGTGAACTGTTAAATTACTACTAGATTGGGAAATGTCCCCAAGGTTCTTCCTATTATGTCCTGGACAACTTGACCCAGGGTTGTTGGGGAAATGCCAGAAGAGATTTAGTTCATCAAAAAAAAAATGCTTCATATCAAGCCACATTCTGTTGTTGCTTAATGGAACAGCATCCAGGCCACAAAGAATTCTCATCTAAAGGAGATTATCTTCCTTTGCTGTATAGTTTTAAAATGAATGCCTAATTACTGAGATTTTTTATGCTGAGGTTCCCCTCAGGTGTGAGGGGGAGAATTGGGAAGAGCAATTTCCACAGTGGCTCTATGCAGTTTTCCATGATGACTACATGTGGTCATTGTATAAGCTCCCAAATATTTTAAGTGATCTGCATGTTATCATTTGCATAGACTGTTCATCAGAACACTGGTTGCAGTCAGTGACCTATGTATAAATGACAGAACATTCTCTGGGTACCTGAAGCAGGTGGGAGAAAGCCTTTCCCAATCATAGTTCCAATTTGTCATTCCTGAATATTTGATGTTTCATAATAGTGGCTTGGATTCATGTCTCTTTATATGGATGGGTGCTTAGTGTAAGGAAAATATATTTAGTCTAGGCTTTTAGTATCAGATGGTGCGTGGATATTGCTCAGTGACAATACTGCTTTCTAAGGTAGTTGCCAAGGGTCTGCCCTACCTTCATACTGTTGAGAGAACAGGGACATAAGTCTTCAGGACTAAGCTATTCATTACACAGATGAGCAGACTGAGACCTCACAGGCTAAGCAATTGCCCCCAAAGTTGCTAGTTTTAGATAGAGTAAAGGCTACAGTTCGCACCATCTGGGAGTAGCCTAGGTTAGTTCTCTTTTCTTCATACTGCTGTATCCTCTTGATAATTGATATATACCACTTTTTAAAATGATGGGGCACTATCTCTGGCTACTTCTTTCCTGCTTCCACCTCTATAGGCTGAGTCCCAGTGACTCATTTAAAGGGACCAACATGCTGCAAGCTCTCTTCCCAAATCAGGTTTAATTTGTCACTTTGAAGTGGCACACTTGTGCCACAGTCTACCTGAGTTGTGACACCTGTGTGTTGCATTAAGGAAGGGGCCCTGAGTGCACGCCTAACTCAGTGATTTCCTAATGTGGATTCTTCTCCCATTTCTCCCCAGTTCACTGTGAAATACAAAGGAAAAAACTCTTGGTGAAGAATTCTCTCCTCTCACTAAATAAGTTGCCATTTTACCTTTAATCTTATGAAGTAAGGATTGAAGGACACGCCCCTTGCCTTTGGCCTCTCTTCCTTGGTGAAGCAAAGGATGTCATCTGTATCTCATTTCAAAACTCTCCTTAGTTACTCAAACTGATCCCTAACTTCCTACCATAGTCTCATTATACTTTTGCTGCACTTTCTCTGTGTGAAATTCAAACACAGAGAACCACCTGTGAGAGGGATTCTTTCCCAGAATCCCCTGCTCATGAGGCATTTTCTCCACAGTTCCATATGCTGTAAACTGAGAAACTCTGGGCCCAGTTGCTCAGATGATAAAGTGTGACACTGTCTGCTGCAAGTAGACACTCGGCCCCTTCCTCTGGGCCACATTTTCCCCATCTTGGTAATTAAGGAAAATAGCTTTCTTCCTCCTTTGTAGATGACAAAACAGCTGACCTAGGAGTCTGGGTCATCGTTCAGCCCTCTCTCTTTCCTCTAACTGTATTCATATCAATTTTATACCTGATGCAGAGGAGCCCTGCTCATTCTCCTTCCCTTCCTCTCCCACTCTTTTCCCCCACAATTACTTACCATTAGTGTTTGTGTTTATGTGTCCTTGTATGAAGGCCAGAGGTCACCTTTGGATGTCTTCCTTTAATTGTTGTTCAAATTTTTAAAGGCAGTCTTCTACTGAATGTTGATGTTCGCCAGTCTTGACTGGATAGCAAGCCTTAAGACCCTCCTTTTACTCTTTCCCCAGGCATGTGTCCCAGTGTCACAGGCTTGGTTTCTTAGGCTCTGTGCACTTTGGTGACGTCACCACCTCCACAACACTCTTTGGACTCTTGATTGTTGAATGTGCATACAGGTGTCTGCTAGGCCACTCGTTCTTTTTGAGGAACTATCTCATCTGAGGACATATTGATGATGTTCATGAACCCTTCACAGAAACTCACCTTCGTCTGTCTCCCAGCATTTTTTATGTCTCTTATCCATAAATGTCAGTGCTAGTGCTACTTCATTGGCAATTTGGGGCCATGGGAAGGAGAAGATAATAGGCTGTATAATAATTACCTGTACTGAAGTTTAGTAAATGGCTGTAGATCTTCTTTTCCCATCTTTTTCACATTTCAAGTTAGAAATCCTTGATGGGCCTAAGGAAGAAATGGGGCATCTCTGAGCTGGTAAACACAGGGTGCCGAGTGCAGCCTAAACATTGGGATTGCAGTTGCTTGCCTGCAAGGTTTCAGATGGCTCCAGTGAAGCAGATGGCGAGCAAACCATGGGTCTTCCCCAAGGTAAGAGGCTAGTTGCTCATTCTATTGCCACTTGTAGGTTGGCATAGAGAGAGCAGCATTTCATGAAAAAGGTATTTACAAGTTATCTGCATTTATAAAAACATGGTCAACTTTGAATGCTTATTTTTTTTTAAATAAAGAGCCAGGCAGTGGTGGCACATGCTAATCCCAGTACTTGGGAGGCAGAGGCCGGCAGATCTATTAGTTCGAGGCCAGCTTGGTCTACAGAGTGACTTCTAGGATAGCCAGGGCTATATAAAGAAACTCTGTCTCAAAAAAAAAGATAAAAAGAAAGAAAGGAAAGAAGGAAGGAAAAACATGTGTGTGGAGTTGGGACAAGATACATGCTTACATATGTGTGGAGATTGAAGGATAGCTGCAGGTGCCAACTTCAGGAATGTCATCGATCTCCTCTGAGACAGAGGCCCTCATTGTCTCAGAGCTCACTAATTAGTCTAAACTGGCAAGCTATTGATCCCACGGATTCCTCTGTCTCTGCTTTGCCAGCAGTGGAATTATAAACACAATCACCACACAATGTGGCATTTTACATCTTTCTGGGATCGAACTCAGGTCCTCATGCTTCTGAAACAAACCGTTTGTAGCCAGCTCTATCTTCCCAGCCCTTAGCATTAGAATGCATATGATGGAGCATTGCTGGTCCAGAGCCTCCCTTTGAAATCCTGATAAATCTGAAAGAGAGGACTTTCCTTGAGGCCAAAGTCTGAAAGCAACGGATGAGAGCAAAGGCAATAGGGAGTGTTTGCTTAACCAGGTGGGTGAATGGGCTCAGGGTGGCATTAGTTAATAGCAGGGATGTAGAACCATTCAATAAATCAATAAAGATGCCATATGACATGTCCCTACCAAAATGAATAACGTGATCCTGATTTTGAGTTCCCCTGGTTATACTCCTCGCATTTTTGATATGACAGTAGAAGAATACAAGCATCTTCATGAATGGTAAAACAGCAGCAGGTAACTACTACAGAAAATGCAGCACTATAACTACTATCTCAGTCCTGGGGGAGACGTAGAGGTTTAGGGGTGCCCAACATTTCCAATGTTCTGATAGTTTCTGAACCGTATTGGTGCCTATGTTTATTATGCGTGACCTCCTAAGCTTAAACACTCAAACTTGTTTGAAAAGAAGCCATATGGCATAAAAGTCTAAAACATGCCTGGTTCATATCTAGCTAGTAGTAGATTGACCTTGAGATGCAATCTTTAATTTTCTGTGCTGTTGTTTCCATATCTATAAAGTGGAGGTGGTGGAGATGGTATTGAGGAGAGTGACGATGGCAGTGGTGATGATGGTTCTTATGATAATGGTGCTGGTGCTGCTGCTGGTTGTGTAGCAGCTGCTGATGTTAATGATGGTGATAATGTGATGGCAGTGGTTGTTATGAATATGTGGTGATGGTGGGGATGATGTTTACGATATGATAATGGTGATGATGGTATTGATGATCTCAATAACTTAGAACTCAGAGATGTAAGAAAGACTTCATTATATATTGCATTTTTAGACAACCTTTGAAACATACCATGAACTTAATAAATATTATTTCTCATTATCAACAAATTCAATACCAGCAGGATTTTTATTCTCAGTCCACATCTCAAAGCAGTAGTAGGGTTACCTAAGAACCACTGTGTGGATTTGTCCTAGTGAAAATAACTCCTGGTTCCTAATACATATTTCTTGAATCTTTGATAAACTCTAAAAGGTTAAAGTTTGAGAAGTCATGAACTTGGGCAAAGGTGAAGAGCATTCTGAGGCACAAATGTGTGGGAGTTCTCTCCAGGTGGCCTTGCATAGTAGATCACAAGCTACAGAGAGTTCTACATTGCTTAATTCAGAATCACAGGGAGATGAAACACTGCTTAATTCTGAAGCAGCAACAACTCCAGACCCCTGATGCTTAAGTGAGAAGCCCAGATAACATCCCTAATTCCAACTACAGCCACCCTAACAGAGATAACAGCTGTCTCTGCTCAATGACACATCTATCTGTTCTTTGTTGACTAGTGTTTTGCATTTCTTTGCCCAGAACAAATGAGCTATTTTGGCTTTAATTTTGTACTTTTAACTAATTAAATTGTATATGTGTACTAAAATATTTATATGCCTGAGATAACGAAAATAACCCATGATAGATGGAACAAATGTAGGAAAAGGAAAGTAGATTTGAGAATACCGTAGTTTATTGAGCATCTGTGATTGGATTGTGTTCCCTAGTATGCTTTGGGGATTATAATTCAATCTGTTGTTGGAACTGATGGGTATCCTCTTGTACTCTTTGTGGAGGTTTAGGGAGAAGATATAAAGAATTTCTCAACTTTCTATCTCATGTTTCTCCTCAAATCGTCATTCATTAAGTTGTGGTGTGGGAAGAGGTATTTTGCTTAGGGGAAGGAAGAACTGGTCTGGATGAGATTCTTATGTGAGCGGCAGCCAGAGAAAGGTGAAGAGGCTCACAGAAAATCACAGTGGAGCATATGCATGTGAGGATGGTGTGGGGTGACTCATCATCCCTGGTTCCAGTTACATCATTAAACATTGAAAACTCAGAATCTGGGCTGGAGAGTTGGCTCAGCGGTTAAGAGCATTGCCTGCTCTTCCAAAGGTCCTGGGTTCAATTCCCAGAAACCACATGGTGGCTCACAACCATCTGTAATGAGGTCTGGTGCCCTCTTCTGGCCTGCAGGCATACACACTGACAGAATATTGTATACATAATAAATAAATAAATATTTAAAAAAAAGAAAGAAAACTCAGCATCCATGAAGTACACTGGACCTGAAAAATCAGGATTAACCAACCCACAAATCAGAGTGGATGTAGCAACTTAAGGAGCTAGCTTGCTCACTCTAGCATAGGCTTTGTGTTTGTGTCATCTGACCTTGTTAAATTTGGGTTATCATGCCTTAAATCCAAAGTGTAATCCTAGATTCTTCAAGGAATGTACAAGATGAACCCCCAAAAGACTTCACCTTAAGTGACCAACTTCAAAAGGGCACAGCCGATAGTTGGCAAAGTTGGTAAGGATCCAATCCAGGCTCCTTCCACCCTACTAATTCTAGTTCTTTGTCTTTTACACAAGCTCCAAAGTTGGCCTATGGACCACTTGTCTTTGCATCCAGTGTCACCCTTCCCTTTTAGACAGTGACTAAACAAGGGTCTCCAAGTACCAGTGGAAACAAAATAGATATCTCAAGAAAGTTGTTTCTGGGTATGAGCTGAATGCCGGACGGAGAGCTTGCCCATTGCCTTGGTTGTTTCACTGTGAGCTTGGCGGCTATTGGATTTCATGAAGTCTTGCAAACACATTCCCATCACTGTGGCTCCTGTCTGAGTGTCCTCTGTGGGTATCTGACAACATCATGGGCTGTCAATAAATATTTGTCAGAAAGAAGTGGGTTATTCATAAAGCAGTGCCTGGGCACTTACATGTGCAGGATTCAACCTTTGCCTGATATCAAACATCATTTTGATTTGTTTGTTTAATGTGCAGAGAATTTGATCTGTACCTCATGCATGCTAGGCAAATGTTCTACTACTAACATTGGGGATATAGATCTCCAAACTTTAGCATTTCTAATAGGAACTCCTGTTAGACATCATGGTCCACATTTAAATGGCAAAAGTATAGACCAAACATGCAGAAAATGTGAAGCTCCCTTATTTTCCAGTGCATTCTACTATGCTGTTAAATGGCTAGGAAGGCATTTTACCATGGAGAACAGAGAGAAACAGCTCAGAAAACGGATAAGTCCTTCAAAGTCTATTCTCATTGCCAGACTTCTGTATTTAAAATATGATAACTTCATCTTCTTCACTTCCATTGGCTCATTTACTTTAGGGGGACTGCACAAAACAAAGTAGCTACGGTACACAGAAGCAGGTAGCCCATTGGCTACCAAATAAGAGCCAGCGCTGATAACTAAGTGACGTTTGTTACCTGTAAGTGGAAGTAAATCCCCTTTAAGTTTAGGGTGCAGTGAAGGAAAGCCAATAATCAGAGGGTGGGCTGGTGAGATTGAAGAGTCTCTTCAGTATCCACTGTAACTTGAAAGAGGTCTGTGCATAAACCTCTAGGAATTTCCTTTCTTGGCTATTATAGTGAATTTTTAACAGTTAATTTTAGAGGAATCATGCTGGCTGAGGTTTTGTTTGCTTTTATTGGTTCCATTAATACCTTTCTTCCTTCTTATTCAAATATGTACATATTAAGAGTTACCAGGCTAGTGAAGAAAAAAGTTGAATTGAGACTTGCAGAGACTTGGGTATGAACACTTTTTTAAAGCTATGCTAACTTGTCTCTTTTCCCAGGATTGAACAGAAAGGTATTCAAGATTCCTTTTTGTCTTATAGTAAAGGGGAGAGATGTATTTTCAGTTGAAGGTTTTAATTTCTCCCTTTTTAATATATCCTAAAAATGTTTTAGCTGCCTTGTTGTTAGGGATTTGGTCAACTGTACTAAAACTTGGTGTGCTCCACTGGGCTGTATCTCAGTGTCCTTAATCAAGTACTTTCCTAGAATGTAAAATACCTTAGGTTCAATTCAGCATGACGTAACCTGTGTCCTTACACATGTGTGTAGTCTCAGCACTCAGAGGGTAGAGCTAGAGAATAGTAGGTTCAAGGTCATATTTTGACACCCAGAAAGTCTGAGATCAGCTGGGCTACATGAGACTCTGTTTGAAAAGAGAACACATGGGCAAACTCCCTGGACTGAACATGGAGGTGTGCACCTTAATTCCAGCAGTGAGGGACTGAAATTACTCTGGTCTATAGAGTAGATTCCAGTTAGCCAGGGTTATAGAGTGAGACCGTGTTTCGAAATAAAATAAAATAAAGTGTGAGACACACGCACACACACATACACACAGAGAACGAGAAAGAACAAGAGAGAGAATTTAGAGAGAGAAAGTTTAGCTTCTTAAGCTACCTGCCCTATATCCATCTTCTGAGTAAGACCCAGCCTTGTGTTTTCATTTTACTTTGAAATTAAAATAATTACATCATCTTTCTTCCCTCCATCTCTTCTTATGACTTCTTTTTTTGTTATTGTCACATACACACATATGCATATGTGCCCATAAATATGTAAATACAACCTGTTGAGTCTGTTTTGGGGTTGTTTCTATGTATATGATTTAAGGGTTGACCACTTGGTACTGGATAACCAAACAGGAGTTCATCTCTGAGGAAGACTACTTTTCTCTGGTTCTCAAGATTGCTGAGCTGGCCTGGGAGTGGGGCCATGGTGGGGGATTTCCCCCTTCTACACTGCATGATATTGTTATTCCATTTTTGTTTAGGCAGTTAAAGATAGTATCTCATGTTGTAGTATCATGGTGGCGTTTTCCAGTCATTTCTAGGTGATATAGTCTCACAGCTGACTTTCTGGACCTCTGTGTTTTATAATCTTTATGACACCAAGGGAAAGAAATTATTTTTAAAAAAATGTTCTCTCGATCTCACTGACAATTAATTTGCTGTCGTCCTTCTGCCCAAAGCTGTGATTCTGGTGAGGTCCCAGGGATCAGGTTAGCCTGAGTTCCTTAGTCATGGGAAATAGCATGCTGCCCTGCAGTGTCTCTTTAAGGGTTAGAGAGCCTGTTCTGTAGGGACAGAGAATCACTGTCTTCCTGGGGAAGGAAAAAGGTAAGAGAAATTTTCTCAATTGTATTACATAGAAATCAAACATATCTTATTGCTTTTGGAGTATTGCAGTAGTGGATTCCCAGTGTAGCTTGTGTGTAATCTTTATTAATCATATTTGCAAAACAAACATAGTAATTTTTGTTTTCTCAAATTACTTGTGAGAGTAAGTTACTGAAAGGACAAGGTGATAAGATTCTCATCACAGTGGAACATGAACCTCAGACTCTTTCCCCATGGCTCATTTCCCCACACAGAGAGGCAGATGGTCCTCCAGACAAGGAATAGAGATCTCAAACTCACTTTTCTTCAGAGTCACTCTCAGTCTGTATTGGTTTCTGAGAGTAATAAAATTCTTGAGCTAGAAAAGGCCATCACATGATTGTTCTTGGAGGTTCTAAGGTTCCACTTGGACGTTCCATGAGCAGCCCCTTACAGTATAAAACCACAGACAGCTCTTGAGTGTCCCTGCGATGTAAACTGTGATTCTGTGACTTAGATCTGGGGTGCTGGCTAGGACTGACGTGAAGGTTAAGTGTAACCACAAAGGGAAGCTACAAAGATCTTAGAGCAGTGGTTCTTAACCTGTGAGTTGCGATCTATTTAGGGTTGAAGGACCCTTTCACAGGGGTCTCCTAAGACTATTGGAAAACACAAATATTTACATTATGATTAATAACAGAAGCAAAATTAGAGTTATGAAGTACAACAACAATCATTTTTTGGTTGGGGTCACCACAGCATTAGGAACTGTATTAAGGTCTTAGCATTAGGAAGATGGAGAACTAATTTCTTAGAGTGTTCTTTGCTGCAATATTTTCTACAATCAGAGACAAGGGTATGTCTGTCCAATGCCCTTGCTTTGGCAGGTTTTTGGGATGCTGCAGTAGGCAAAAATAATGCAAGTTCTTTCCTTCACAGAAGTTAAATTCTAATAGATGCCATATGTCACATCTAGCCTCACATAGTGGGGAAAAACATAGTTCTTAGTAGATGGCAGTCTGCACAGATGACATGTTCTCTCCATTGGAGCCACCAGGATCAAAAGCTTAGGTGCATCAATAACCTTCCTGTTAAAGATAAAGAATTGTAAATTTGACTAAATATTGCATGTAGTTGCTGTGTAAGTTGGGAAGATTGAGTAGATTAATACTGTCAGGTCCTCATGATGTATTTTTTCATTAGAATGTCAATAATGACAATGAATTATTTATTACAAGAGTCATATTCCTAAACAATAGGTATCCTGACCTTGCACATGGCTTAGGACTATATGCTGTGTTGGGGCTCTAGGAAATCTATAGAAGGAGAGGCAGCGAGGGGCAGTGGTCCATGGCCATTTGCTTCTGAAAAGTCACATATATATATATCTATCTATCTATATATAGATAGATAGATAGATAGATAGATAGATGATAGATAGATAGATAGATAGATAGATAGATAGATAGATAGATCTCTACTATGACTTCTGGTAGATACATTGTGGGAGCTACAGCTGTGTCCTTCATTGTCCATTTCATCTCCTTAAGTGCCATCTTCCCCAGAAGTGAGGTTTCAATAGAACTGAAAAACAAAAAGACAGACAAAGCAACTTCTTTTCTTCTTTAATTCATTCCAAAATTTTATCATAAAATTTTCTGGCAAAAACCTGAGAGAGGGCAATGAATGTAGCTCAGTTGTAGAGTGCTTGGTTATCATGTGTGGAACTCAAGGTGCTAGCTATCCCATGTTGTGGGGATTGAATTGTGTAGTGAACACCTGTGTGTCCTCCATGATTAATATTTTATACTTTGTATTTTGTCACGGTGTCTAATAGCTGTCCACCTAATATCCAACTGTTTTTGATACATGTCAAAATCGAAGACATTGATTTTTCAGATAAATACAGTTGTGCATGGCAGGACATGCCTATGATGTGGGATTCCCCTCTGTATACTGTGAATACCACTGGTAATAAAGAAGCTGCTTTGTGCCTATTGCAGCACAGAGTAGGGCAGGGCAAAGCGGGAATTCCAAGCAGACAGAGGAGGAGAGAGTAGGCAGAGTAAAAAAGAAGCCATGTAGCCACCGCAGGAGACAGACACTGGACATAGGTTGGAACCTTACTGGTAGGCCACAGCCATATGGTGATACAGTTTAATAGAAATGGGTTAATTTAAGATATAAGATCTAGCAATAAGAGGTGTGAGCTAATAGGCCAGTGTTGTAATAATACAGTTTCTGTATGGTTATTTCAGGTCTGGCTGGCTGGGAACAAACAAGCAGCTTCTGACAATATGCCTATAATCCCAGAACCAAGGAAGTCAAGGCAGAAGGATCAGAAGTTCAAAGAAAGCTTTTTCTACATTATGAGTTCATGCTCAGTCTCCAATGCATTAAGATATTGTTTCAGCAAGAATAAGATAAAGGCAAACATTTCCCCCCAAAGAGATCACCTGATAATTAAGAGACAGACAAATAATCCCTGGATATCATTTCAAAGAATCTTATGAGAATGGAATTCAGTTTCTAATGGATGCTAACGCAATCTTTAACATCATCCTTTTCCATCTGGTCTACCTTTTACAGCTTCTAAATAATTCACACTGTTCTACTCAGTCATGTATTCCCTACTTTGTCAGCTGTCAAGTTTCCAAATACCCCAGTCACCCAAAGCTCTCTCTACCATTGCATATATCTTCTACCTACCTTTTATCCTGTTTGCAGTATTGAGTTCTTTCCAGGATATTTTTGATTCTAACATTTTTGTTTCTTGCTTATCTCGAGCAGTAATATTTTGTTAAGCAAATGTGAAAAATACTGGCTCTTACACTAATGACTTTGTAGTATTGTGTGTGTGTGTGTGTGTGTGTGTGTGTGTGTGTGTGCTTGTGCTGGAGGCCAGAGTGTCTTTCTCAGCTACTTTGTACACTAATTTTTTGAGTTAGGTTGGTCTATAACAGAACATGGTGTTCACCCATTTGGCTAGACTGCCCGGCCAGGGAGCTCCAGGAGGACCCCTGATTCAGCTTCCTCAGAGCTGGAATTGCAGATCTATATGATAACACTTGACTCTTACATGTGGTGGTGGGAACTGAATTCCATGTTCATGCTTCTTCATCAAGCAATGTATTCACCAAACCATGTCCCCACCCCAAGCCAGAGTGACATCCTGGTGATAATTTCTTCAGTATAGCTTTCTAAGGCATTGACAAGCTTCTTGGAGAAGTGTGTGGTTTACAAAAATGACCCAGCCATGAGCTATTTAGAAGATTTAGCATAGAACCCACAAAGCCATTATCATAGACTTGCCACAGGATATAATTCAAGAAATTAATTAGTGAAGTAATTAATCAACTGTTGCTCATAGCAAGTGTTTGTATCAGTGGTTTTTAGACAATACTATTTTTTCCTAATGTCATTACAAAGCTTTCTATTCGTCTGATGATTGAGAAATATTATTAAGGTTGATTTCTAGCATTCATACCTGTATACACAAATGTAACCTGCACATGCAATAACATACAAAGGTACACATAAACATATGCACAAACATATACCATGCACAAAATATTTTAATTTATATTATTTATTCCTTTATTTTGGTTTTTTAAAACCAAATTTTACTCTGTAGCACAGGTTGGCCTGGAAATCGATATGTAGTTCAGGCTGGCCTTGAACAGTGGCTGAAACTCCTGACCACTGGGAATGGGATGCCGTGGTCCATTGCATTGCTGGATAGCATTGTAGTTTGGTCATATCGCAACATTTTAGTGTGGTGTCAGCCAACTCACCCATGTGTTAGCTCTCTTGAGAAAACTTTTGTGGTGGCACATATGAACTACAGTCTTTGTTGTTAATATGGAGCACATGAATCTGACCATAGTCGCCTTCCTTTGCAATAGATCCAGAACTGATTCCTATCTAGTTGAGGTGTCTCCTAGACTACTAACTTCTCACTTTTCTGGAACCCACTCACCTTGACTCCCTTATTTTAGGAAGTCAACTAAATTTGTGGGTTCTTCTACATATTTAGTTATTTATTAGTTGTACCCATGTATGTCCATGTCCCTGTGTGTGTGTTTGTAAGTGCATATATCATGCTCTGTGTGTGTGTGTGTGTGTGTGTGTGTGTGTGTGTGTGTGTGTAGGTCAAAGGACAACTTGAGGGAGTCAGTTCTCTTCCTTTATCATGTGAAAACCAGGGACCAAACTAAGGTGATCAGACTTGGTGGTAAGCAAGGCCACTTATTGTCCCCAGAAAGCCAACTTGTTAAAATTCCAGATATATTAGATCATGCTTAATTAATCTTTCTATGTCTGGATTATTCATCCTAGCCAAATGTCCTCTGGATTAACCCATGTTGAATCATGTGGCCGAAATTAACTCATTTTAAGGGCTATATACTTTGCATCTTACTTTATACAATGTTTTATGTAGAAATTCATCCTTTTATGGAAACAAGGTTATTCTGTATCTTTGCTACTGTGACTAATGCTTCCCTGAATACAGGAGGATGCAAATGTGCCTTTGACAGGGCTTCCATTCCTTTGGATATATTTCCAGAAGCAACAGTGTAGAGTCATAGATATATAGACTTTTAGTGTGGCGAGGGGCTGGTTTCCTTCTTTGTAGTATACATCTCATTCACAGTGTCTAAGGGTCTTATTTAATTCCATTTTTCTCATCACTTCTTTGCCTTGAGCTGTTCTAGTAGATGCGAGGTGGCAGAATTTCTATCCTATCTTCTTGGTGGGGGAGATCTTAATTTACATTTCTTTAAATATGAGTGATGTAATAAGTCTTTCATGTATCTATTGAATATATGTATATTCTTTTACAAGTTTTGTAATTATTATTAAACTTTATGTTTCATTTGCATGTATGTCTGTGCATGTCTAGTGTCTGAAGGGACCAGAAGAGGACATCATATCCCCTGAAACTGAAGGGAAGGACAATTGAGACAAGTCATATGGGTGCTGGGAATGAAACCTGAGTTCTCTGAAAGAGCAGTCAGTGTTTCTAACTTCTGAGGCATCTATCCAGCCACTATATATTATTTTTTAAGAAGTGTCTGTTCAGGCCATTTTTTTTTTACTGTGTTGCTTTCTTACTGCTGAATTTCTTACATAGTCTTTGTATTAACCCTTTAGATGTACCATGTATACACATCCTTTCCTGTTTCAAGTTGTGCCTCTTCTGATTGTCTGTGTTCTTTTCATGAGTTTTACTCTACAGCAGTCCTAGAGTCTCATCCAATGTATTTGTCTATTTTCCTGTTAAGTTCACTGAAGTATATATATAAGTATATATATAGTGGTTACATTTTTTGGCCTTTGATTTAAATAGCCAACTTGTTTTAACTGACATTTGTGCATGATATAAATAAGTCTCTGTTTTATTCTTACACGTGCTAGATAGCTAATTTTCCTAGCATTGTTTCTTTAATAGAGAGAATCTGTTTCCCTCGTTTTGAGATTTCAGCCCCTTTGGAAGAATAAACCAGTTGATCTTAAGTTATGTGTGTTTGTTTCTGATCTTCCTCTTCTGTCCTTGACCATTGTGTCTCTTTCCTCTGGCTCCCTGTTCTTGTTTACAACTGCTTCATGATATACTTTGATGTCTGGGAGTGGGATGTCTCCAATTCTGTTCATTTTGCTCAAGATGATTTTGAGCTCAGAGGCTTGGTGGTGTTGTATGCATTTGAACATTGTATCTTCTTATTCTCTTCATTCCTGAGGGTTGGAATTTCAATATACTTGTAGACTGAGGTGGCTAGAAATGGAGTTTCAACATTATTCTTTCAATCCACAAACATGAAATATCTTTCCTTTTGTTTGTATTTTCTATTTTTCACTTGTTTAGGGTTTTAGTATAAAGTCTTTCACCTTTCACCTTCTCAGTCAAAATTCCCCCTAAATACCTCATGTGTGTTGCTTTTATGAGTACTGATGTTCTCTGTCTCTGTCTCTGTCTTTCTTTTTCAAGATAAAGTTTCCCTGTATAACAGCTCTGGCTGTCCTGGAACTCACTTTGTAAACCAGACTGGCCTCGAACTCATAGAGATCTGCCTGCCTCTGCCTGAGTGCTAGGATTAAGGGCATGTGCCATCACTACCACCCAGCAACTATTGTTCTCTTAATTTGTCTTTCAGATTCTTTTCTATTAAAGAATAAAGATGTTTTTGATTTTTACATGCTGATTTATAATATGCCACAACTTGACTGAACTTGTCTATTCTAACTTCTTTTGGTAGACTCTTAGAAATACACATGCATGTATGTATGCGTCCATATACTGTGTATTTATGTATGCATTTATGTTTGTATGTGTATGTATGTATGTATGTATGACATCACTAGCATACCTGGATAATTTTGTCTCTTCCCTTCGTACTCTTATCTTTTCTTCTTTTCACTGTCTATTTGCTCTGACCAGCATTTTTACTTCTTTGAAATATAGAATAAGAACCTAGCTTATAACAAAGAGAATCCAGAAAGAGGAAAATGCCTCAAAATACATCTTTATACATCTTTTCTTTTCAAAATAATATTAAACTTAGTAAATAGTGACCAGAGTAAATAAGATGAACTGTGTGTGCCGAGCACCCTTCAAAGCTAATCTTCAATAAGATTACCTGTGTATGCTGATCATGTTTCATAGCTACTATTTGAACAAAATGGTTATTAAGGGGTCAAGACATGGGTCCTGAACTTTTATCACATTGTAAGTATTTTAATATATATTTTTCATAGCCTGTATGTTCTTAGCTTTGTTGAAGTCACCATTGGCTTCAAGCAGCTGGTTCTACTGATCTATTTATGTCAGATTCTTTTAGAATCACCTTTTGTCTCTTTTTTTTAAGTCCTTCTTGTAATTATCATTTCATCCTGGATTCCCATATGATTGTGACTGATTTACTAGAGAATTCTTTTCACTTTCCTTTTTGCTTAAAGGATTCATTTCCTAAAGATTATAGAAGTGTGGTTCCTTTTCAAAAGTGAATCAGCTGCACCCTAGTGAACTCACCCCCACTTCTTTTAAAACAGCCCTCACATGAAGAAGAGCTTCATTGTTTTCTGAGACTCTTAACCTAATTTGTGCATATGCTCAATAAACATTGCCTGGAGTGGAATGGTGTGTGTGTGTGTGTGTGTGTGTATGTGCGCACGCGCACATGCACACACACGTTTGTGCGTGTGTTTTAATTCTGTGTATGCTTCTCCAAAACATTCAATATTGAACATTGCTGTTATAGAACATCATTCTCCCTGGACAAGTGAATTCTAAGTGTGTTGCTTCTGTAGGAAACAGACTCAGAGGATCTCAAAACAAGAGGCAGTAAGAGGAAGAGATGAATGAACTCAGGTCTATCCCACTTCCAAATCCATCCTCTCCCCATCCTTCACTTCAGCAAGCAAAGTTTAACAAGTTTCTATATACTTGAGATTCTATTCCATCATCTATAAACCCATAAACCAGAAGTGGCATACATCTTGGTAGAGAATGGCAAACTCATCAGAAGCCCTTAGGAACACAGCCAAAAGCCCAGAGAAATCTGAGAAGTTTAGATGGGATTTGTAGAGCTGTAGAAACGGAGTTTTACATTGTCTCTGAATTGGTCATTCCCAGCGACAGAGTCATTGATGAGATGGGGGCAATCACAGAAAGCAGTGGCTTTTAAAAAACACTTTAGCTGCCAAAAATCTCATTCCAACTCTCTGGAAGAGTGCTGTTGTACCAAGTGTAATTCGTCAGCCCAGTGCCTTTTTGGAAGTTGTGAAATTGGAGAGAGTTGCTTTTGTCCAAATGAATAAATACCACCAAGATGAGCTGACTGGCTTGTCCTGACTTGAGTTTGATTTGTTCAGACACCCAGAGTCTTTTGCTGTTCTCTGAGAAAATCCCTTCTCCTCTCCTCTCCTCTCCTCTCCTCTCCTCTCCTCTCCTCTCCTCTCCTCTCCTCTCCTCTCCTCTCCCCTCCCCTCCCCTCCCTTCTTCCTTGCTAAGACTGCAAGTATCTACTACTGTCCCCACTGTCATGTCCAATTTATCTGGTGCTGGAATGTCAAACCCAGGGTCTCATGCATGTTAAACAGTCACTTTACCAACTGAGTAATGCCTCCAGGCACTCAGGAGATATGTAAAACTTGCCTTGTGTGCATCCTTATTCTGTGAATCAACCAACTCCTTGTCCATGCTCCAGTGGACACCCATGTGACTTGGGGATACTTTCACTATGTACCTCCTAGGCATGAGGTATATATGACTTCAAAGCCATATGAATGTGTAGTGGCAGGGACAGCTGAATTCTGGGCACTGGCTGGCCATCTAGTCTAGCTGAAATGGCAATCTGGAGGCTGCATAAGTCCCTGTCAAAAAATAAATAAGGTAGTTCAATATTGAAGAAGATATCCAAAGCTGACCTCTGCCTTCCACACAAACCTGCACAGGCAAGCACACCCACCCAGGAATAGATGTGCAAATACACACATACTCCACACAATACAAGCATAAACATTTAAAATAGCACCAAGAGGGTGTTGGTGTTCCTCTCCTAGACACCTCCTTTCCAACTTACACTTCATTGCCCTCCCCCAGAGGAGAATGCGAACTGATGATGGTGCCAGTCACTCCATGCGTTCTCCCAGTACTGGCTGCTTTGGTGTTGTTGTTGTTGTTGTTGTAGTTTTAAATAAGCTCCCCATGTGGGCTATTAAATAAAGTAGGAACAAATGAGAGAAATTATACATCTGGTTTTCACTCCAGGACAAGTTGTTATGTTTGTTTGAATCTAATTTCCCTTTGTGCGGATCACTGAACCGAACCTCAGATACTGTCAGTGCCAAGATGAGAGCATTAGCAGTGGATTCTAGATAATAAATTTGCTGGGTAACTTTGAGAAGGGAATGTGACCAGTCTGGGCCACCTCCTCTCTTGGCTTATATACCAAGGGCATTTGACTGAACTAAGGAAAAAATGATAAAGCCCTTTCTAAAGCACCAATCAATGCTTAATGCCTTGGCCATGCCCAACAGTTTGGCTTCACTAACTAGGAAAGAGGCATTTTGATGGAGAATGTGGCCTAGTGCCTTAGGAAGGTAGTGAAGAAATTCAAATTTGGAAGTAATACAAGGAATTCCCCAACACACATACAGAGAGAGAGAAAGAGAGAGAGAGAGAGAGAGAGAGAGAGAGAGAGAGAGAGAGAGAGATTGATTCTCAGACTGACTTTGAGCCACCTGTGCAGGAAAAAAAGATTCGATGCAGGAGATTCCAGAGATACTGAGTGAGAGAAAGTACAAGTGGTTTGAGCTTGGACGTAGGGAAGAAATCATACCGTAAGCCTGAGGAGGTAACCAATGGTCAAAACTATTTTTAAAAATCCTAAGAATGATCTGGTGTCCTCTGCTGGAGCCAGGGAACACATCTGGGAGGTGAACTGTGGTTCTCCAGGTGACAGGTAGCAAAAGTGCCTCCAAAAGTGCACATAAGTGTCCACTGTAGCCTGGACAAGGAGATGGCTGAGTCACAGAATAGGGACACATTGGAGACATTTTTAAAGACCTCTCAGAGTGCCTGAGGTAGTGGCTCAGTTGGTAAAGTGATTGTCTCCCAAGTGTAAGCTGCAGGTTTGAATCCCAGCACTAGAGAAGTGGGGCGTGGTGGTGCCTACCTGCAGTCTCAGGACTCAGCAGGTTGCTAGAAACCAGACTGGGTTCTCAAATCAACTGACCTTCACTTACATTTAGGTGTCTCATCAAGGCACATCTCACTTGAGCAAGCACACATGACTAAATAGGAAAGGTCAGTAAAATGCTTTCTGTAAAAGCATGAGATCTTGAGTTTGCTATTGATAACCCAACGAAAAAGAAGTAAGGCATGATGACAGGCACTTATAAACCCAGTGCTGGAGAAGGAGAGCCAGTGGATCCTTAGGGCTTGCTGACCAGCTAGTTTAGCTAGTTCGGCATTATTTCAGGCATGATCATATCAGGTGGCCCAAGTTAGTCCAGTAGAAGGGAATCTTAGAAACTGACAAGCAATTACTGATAAAGATGAACCTTATTTCTTCTGGAGATGCCTTTAGTTTCTTAGATTCACCTCTCCATTGTAGCTAAAGGATACAGTGGATAGAGCTACCATTGAGGCAAAGACACAAAGAGAATGGAGACAGACTTCCAACAGCACTGAGTAACTTGAGGGAACTGTACTCCAAAGTGGGATGCTATTGGGTTTTGAATAAGAATGCCCACCGTGGGCACATATATTTGAGTGCAATCACCAGGGAGTGGAAGTAAGGATGGTAAGGATTAGGAGGGATGGCCTTATTGGGGTTAGGCATTGAGGGTTCAAAAGTCTACATAAGGCTCAGTGTCACTCTCTTTGTTTGCTGATCAGGATATAGATCTCAGTTACTTTGTCAGCATGACGTCTTCCTGCCACCAAGCTCTTTGCCGCAGTGAAAATGGACTAAGCTTGTGAGACTGTAAGGAGACCCCCAATTAAATGCTCTCTCTCTCTCTCTCTCTCTCTCTCTCTCTCTCTCTCTCTCTCTCTCCCTCCCTCTCTCTCTCTCTCTCTGTTTGTCTTTTGAGACAGGGTTTCTCTGTAGCTTTGGAGCCTGTCCTAGAACTAGCTCTTGTAGACCAGTCTGGCCTCAAACTCACAGAGCTTTGCCTGCCTCCTGAGTTCTGGATTAAAGGTGTGCGCCACCACTGCCTGGCCAATGCTTTCTTTTCTTGAGAGTTGCCTTGGTTGTGGCATCTCTTTACAGCAACAGAGCAGTTCCTAGGACCTACCTATGACTACAGATTTTAGTGTGGTAAACCAACCAGTTCCACTGTTGATTAAGTTTAGTCCATATCATGTATTTGACCCCTATATACTATCCTAATCCCCTTGTTCCTTTGCTTTTTAACCACCTCTGACTTCTGGTCTGCTTCCTATTCTTACAGAGTGTGCAGTTCCTTGAACAAACAAGACTTACTTATTTTTGCATTAATGATTAAATGAATTAATAAAGAGATCCATCTACAGAGAGCGCAGACATTTTTTTTTCTGTAAGGTTTAAGTTGTCAAAGATACTTTTTAGAAGCCCCCAAAATGTATGTGGTATAATAAGCCAGAAGATTTAAAGGACTTACCTAAGAGGCATAAATACTTAACAAAAGTCTAGGTGTTTGAATCCATTCCTTGATTGTGGTCTGACCTCATAGGTAGATCTACCTCAAGACCTGCCTTACAGCATTTTCTAAGCCAGTGGGGATGTGTACAGGCAAAAGTGGTGGGATTGGTATTTTCTCTCATCTTTTTCATTATCAAGTAATCTGTTGACTACCCCATGGGAAGAGAGATTTGCTAATACTGTGAGTCTTCATTGGAGATGTGTTTTAGATCTGTTTATAGACACCTAGCAGATATGAAGGAAGTTAGAGGTTTAACTTAAGGAGGCTAATGAATGAAAAGAGATATAGGGGCTTGAGTCATTCCAAGGAAGTTATGGAGGAGGTTACCAATGTTGTACCAGAGTATTTTGCTGGTTTTCCTAGTTTTTCCTTTTCTTGCTGTTGGTAAATACCCTGACTAAAAGCAACTTATCAGAAAAGAGCTGATTTTAGCACACAATTCTACATTACAATCCAACATTATAGGGACATTAAGGCAGCAGGGACTTGAACCAGTTTGTTTTATCATAGTGAAGAGCAGTGAGAGAAGGAATGCATGCATGCTTTCTTGTACTTGGCCTCCTATCTAACCTACGGCAGTTTAGGACAAATTCAAGGGATGGTGCTGCCCAGAGCAGGCAGGTCTTCACTTTCAATGAGCATTATTTGGACCATCCCTCCATTATTTCCAACATGATCTAGACATTCCATTAATTGTTTCTTCCCAGCTGATTCCATCTGTGTCAAACTGATAATCAGAATCAAACCCAACCAGCATATTCCTTATCCTTCATCATCCTTAACATTTTTACTATGCACAATGATCAAATGATACTTGAAACTCCTAAGCATCTGTTAAGGGTTATACACACCAAGTCACAAAGGGGTTGTACTGATAATTAGGTCTTTGCTTTTTGTTTTGTCTCTGTTAAGTTTTTTTTTTTTTTGGTTGTTTTATTTTAGAGACAAGGACAGATGTAGCCCAGGCTAGTCTTGAATTTGTTATGTAGCCTAAGATAGAATTCAACTCCAGATCCGCCTAGCTCCTTCTTTCAAAGGCGTGTACTAACATCCCTGATATTTATGGTATTTGATTCTTAAAGTAGCCCTCCACAGTTAGGCCTACAGGGTTAGAAATATTGGGGTTTGCCACCTGGATCTTCTGCCTGGGCTAATGATGACTTTTCTAGTAGTTTCCCTTGAATTTGACTAACAATCCCCTCATATGCTGAGCCCTGCAGCTTTCTCCCAAAGTCTAACTATGGCTATGATCATGGGCTTCTATATGCTCTCTTCTCATGAATAGAATGTGATACTGGTCCTAATTTGTTCCAGAATCTGATAATTGTGCTTTTCTTTTATTTGTTGTTTAATTAATTTAACTAATAAATGCATTAAAGTGAATTTTACATACTATTAAATCAACCATTTCATAAATTTCAGTATCATATATCACAGTTATGGTGTTCAGTGCCCACCACCTTTATCTAGGCCCCAGTTGTTTTCATCTCCTAAATTTTCACTTAGGGAGGTGTTCTACATTTCTCTTTCATTCCCATCTCTGGCAACATCTAAATCAGTCTCTGTGGATTTGTCTAGTGTAGGTGTAGTTGTTTAACTTAACACAGTGATTTCCAGATTCTTTATGTTCCATGTGTCATATTCAATGTGTCATTATTACATTGACCTTTATGGCTGAGAAATATTTCATTTTTTTGGCTATACCACATATTCTCATCCATTTAACTACTGACAGATGTGTGAGTTATTCCCATTTGATGGCTGTTGTGAGTAACAGTGTATGGTTCTATGAACTTCTTTGCAGGTTTACTAGTTTAGGTCCATGTTTTCAGTTCTTTCAGAAACACACACAAGAATGGGATCGTCACTTCATATACTCCATTCTGCAGAAGCTTTTAGGGAAACACTTGTCTGTTTTCATAGCCATGTTGTCTTGTTTGACTGTTCTTACAGAGAGTTATAGTTAGCTTCTACATCTTCTGCCATATCTTCTCCATGGTAAAATATGGATGTATGGAGCTTAAGAAATGGTCATCAGGATAAGGGCTATGTGATCTGGGGTTTCTTCTTTGTTTTTACAACCACTAGTAGAATTAGTCCTAGAAAAATAGAGATGGAAAGGACATTCCCATCATGCACAGCATCCGGTCAGTGGTGAATGAAAAAGAGTGCGTGGTTGGGTAACAGTCAGAGTGAAGTGTTGGGTGACAGCTCTCCCTGAGCACCCATGCTCAGCGATCTCCCCTTCTGACTTTCACATCCCAGCATCATTATTTTTGTTTCACGCCCATTACTCTCTGCCTGCTGATTCTCAGACATTCCCTGGCCTGCTCCTGTTACTTGTAGGAATCTGGCTGCCTGGAAAGCAGCCATCAGGCCTTTTAAAAACCACTGCAAAGGTTCATTGCTAAGTTGTAGTTGGAGGAACTTTCAGAGAAAGGGTTATAAATAAGAGGCACACATCAATCTGGTCTTCACAACAGGACTGCAATTCCACACCGTGGTTGCAGATAAAACATGTCTTGCCGTGCACAGTGAGCTCTTTGCCTCACTTGCATTTTATTTCCCATCACAGTCTAAGTTATGGCAGATGAAGCTGCTCATAAGGTGTGGGCTTAGGCAACTCCGTGGTAATCCACAGTCACACATGGGTGTGTTTTTGAATGTCCAGCGTTTGTTATCTATGATACACTAGAGAGCAGACAAGGGTTGCAGAAATCTCAAGGAAGAGTTGAGTCTTGTTTGATTCTCCAACTTTGTTCAGCTTTTGGGGACCAATGGCTGAATCTCAGAATGCTTTATGGCCTATAATGTCTGATAGAACAAGTCATGTGCCAATCATATATTGGGAGGGCTGGGGAAGTGGCTTAGTGGGTAAAGCACCTGCTGCACAAGCGTGAGGACCTGAGTTCAGATCTCCAGCACCCATAAAAATTGCCGAGTATGCAGCATGTGTTTGAAGTTCTGGCGCTGAGGCAATGGAAAAGATGTATCCCTGTGACTAATGCTCAGCAAATCAGTGAGCTCAAGATTCATTGAGGGACCCAGTTCCCAAAAATATGGTAGATGAGTATAAGGCACTTAATGTTGACCTTCAATCTCTCTCTCTCTCTCCCTCTCTCTCTCTCTCCCCCCTTCCCCCCTTCTCTCTCTCCCTCTCTCATACACAGACACATACCGACTAATACATACAGAGGGTTTGTTAATACCAGTTTGGAGGAGCCATGCGACTGCATCTGTGAGTGACTCTGAAAGTCGCTGGAATTCAGAGACAGCAAGGGTGGTCCTCACCAGTCACTCAAAATTCAGATCCTTTGTTAGAATTTTGTGTCGTGTTCTAATTTTTTGTGCGTAGTCCATGTGAATCCAACCCTGTAGCTTCCCTTTCACACATGGAGCCTCAGAGGGGAGTGGTCGTTTGATGAAGCCTATGGCTGGTAGAAGGCAGGACAAAACCTTCCGCATTGGCATGTTCAAAACCCTGGGTACTTTCTTAACAACTTGATGCTTTTATCTGCTAGGGAATCTCACCACCCCTCAGTTTTATTTAAAAAACAATTAGGTTTTCATATGTTGAGTACATTTTAATTATCATTTTAAAAGCCTATAAACTGTGAATTCATCACCTACCATCTTCACAGCAATTTTTCTTACATTTATAGTTTGTTTTCTCTTCCTTTAAAAAGTCAACAAATTTTTAAAAATCTTTTCTTTGAAGAGGACTTTTAAAGGTTTCAAGTTTTGTGGTAGTATTTCAAAAATAGCACATGTAGATCTTAAAGAACTATTAACAATTCGAAAGTCACAGAGTTAAAAGTCACATTGTTTCCTTCTCCCTACTCTGGTTCAATTGCTTTGGACAGGATTGTGACAAAATGACTTATAGAAACAACTGGGGTGTGTTTACTGTGGTTCCAGGGGGCTTGTCCTCGAGTCATTTTGAGTCACATGTTTGGCTGAACATCATGGAGGCTGGAATGTGCCCTGTAGGTTGGCCTTCACTTCTAAGAGTCCGGAGTCAGATAGAATGAGCTGCTGAAGTTCTGCCTTTCCCCTCCCTCTGCTTCAGGGCTCTAAGCCTGCAGCCCAGGGAGTGGTGTTTCTCACAACTAAGTACCCCTCTTCCCCCAGTTAATGCCCTCAGGACAGCTCACACACATGCCCAGAGGTGTTTCCCACTAGTTAATACCCTCAGGACAGAATCACCACATTTGTGAAAGGTATTTCAAGACGTTTAAAAATACACATTTCAAATTGAAGACTTAATGGAAAAGTCACAGATTATTGAGCACGTGTCAGGGGGTGACATGGGAAAGAAACAAAATTTAATTATAGAAAAGGAACCAAGTGCTTAGATAGAGAAGGCAAGTGAAGGATCCAAATTAAACTCTCTATTATCTATTTCTGAGCAGTCTGTTTGGATTTGGGAGGCCTAAATACCAACGCAGGCAAAGCATCCTTCAGTTCGGCATGCTTTTCCTATTAGGGTTGCAGCTTTCTTTCCCAGAGAGTGAGCATTTCTCCTCAGCAACATCCACAGAGCATGTGTCCTGGATCAATAACACAAATAAGAATATCAGTGTGAGCTGAGGAGTTGGGGAAGGAGGTGTGGTCAGTGCAGGCAGCAAATGTTTTGGGATCCAGCATCACTCAGCAAAGACAGGGAAAGAAGTGTGGTGCTCGATCCCAGGTAGACACCATGATCCTCAGCCTAGAAGTGGGGTACTACTATTTCTTGGGAGCTTTCTGATGGAGTTGAGGGGTGGGAGCTCATTGAAAGTTTGGTAAGATTGAATTCAAATCCTGGTTATAGTGCTTGCTGCCAAACTTGAACACACACACACACACACACACACACAGAGAGAGAGAGAGAGAGAGAGACAGAGACAGAGATAGATAGATAGATAGATAGATAGATAGATAGATAGATAGATAGATAGATAGATAGATAGATAGAGAATTAAGTTAGCAAGTAAATTAGTAAATAGACATCAATTCCTGGCTGTGTAGTCAGGTGTGAACCTTTTAAGATCTGAGTTGTCCATATTTGTAAGAAAGCTTCACCTTCTGTATATTTGGGGTAGGAAGAATGCTGAGTGCATGGCTGGGCTGCTGCCCATCTGTGACTGACTGCAACCCGGCCACATCCTCTAACACCTCCTCATTTCCTTCCTTCTTCTCATTGGGAACTTGGAAGCCATGACTCAGCCAGGGCTCATAGCAGAGTCTGGAACCTGAGCTACCATCTAGTCAGAGCTCAGTAACTGCTGAGCACAGGGTGAGCCAGGAGAATGTGGAAGACAAAGAGCACAGGAGTCCCAGCGCCTGACACCTTTCTTTGTTGTTACTGCTCTCAATTTCAGTACTGGGCGGGGCAGGGGAAGGGGCATAAGAAAGGACTTGAACCTAAGACTTCATGCTTGTGAGGCAAGTATCTTATTCCTGAGCTACAGCCACAGTCTTGGAAACCTTTTGCGAATCAACATGGCACAAATGGAAGATTCCAAACCTGACTTCTTATGAGGGATCCTACCAAACATGGAGTGCAATGGAAACGCCAAATAAAGTGATCTCCAATTTATGTGTATAAAGATTATGGAAGACATTCAGACACACACACACACACACACACACACACACACACACACATCAAAGTATGCATTCATGTGGGTGAACTTTAGTTTAGATACAAGTTCCTACTCTAAGATATATATCTACATGCTTGTATATACACATAGTAAACAATAAAAAATTTAGACTATTCCCAAGAATTCAAAGGAGAGAATCTCAGCTTGCATTATTACCATCAGAATGACTCCTGTGGGGTACTGAGAGGTTTAACAGAAAAACAATAACCCAAAGCCTCACCCAGAATGTACTGAGCAGCCCCGTGAAGAGCAATGGCGGCTCCCACCTGCTCTCTCTTGCTGATCTCTTTTCATGCCTATCTACTTTTATGCTTTATTTCTTTCTATTTAATCTTCTCCCTCTCTTTGCTACAATCCTCAGAGCTCAGAAGAGAGAGAACTAACCCTAACACAACGCGATTTATTTTCCCCACACTCGTTTCTGTTTTAATAATTATCATATTGACTCTGAATTTATTACAGTACAAGAATGACTTTATATGGAATCTCATGAATTTAAACATTAATGTAAGATAAATTAGTTTTAAATTGAATTCCTCGAATGCAATTGAATGTGTTTCCGTACGATGAATAAGGAATTTTCCAAATAAAATCTAAATCTCTGATGTTTCATTTTGGAAGCTGGTGGAAGAAATATGTGGGGATATTTGATAAGGTTAAAATATGATTACGTTGCAATAGATTAGTCATGCTATAAACTATTTTTTTAAGCTGGAGAGAAGGCATTTGGGACAGAGTTTAGTAGACAAAACAAGATTTCTATGTATATCTTTATTAAGTCTCCTCATTACTTCCAACTAAACATAAGCTATATGTACAATATTTTTCTAAAAATGTCTGTGTTCTTTAATTTTTAAGAATCAAATTCCCTTGTTGTTGTTGTTGGTGGTGGTGGTGTGCATGCATGTGTGTGCATACGCAGATACACTGGTGTGTGCCTTTTCCTGTGAAAGCGATAGAACAACTTCAGTTGTTAGTTTTTAGTATATGATTCATACCATTTTGTGGGGTAATTTTTGCATTTTATCTTAATGTTAGACGCTAATTGTATATATGTGTTTGTGCCTCTGTATGTTAGTATGTGAAGTGACTTCAGAAGCAGAGGAGAGAGTCAGATCCCCTGGAGTTAGAATTACACACAGTTGGGAGCCCCTCCGCATAGGTGCTGTGAACCAAACTCTAGAGCTCTGCAAGACCGGCAAGCACTCTTGACCACTGAGCCATGGGGTAGGCTGACTGGGCAGTGAGCCCCAGAGATCATCCAGTGTCATGCCCTTAGCAAAAGGATTGTGAGCATGTGACACCAAGACTAGCTTTTTAGTTTTTCCTTAATGCGTGTTCTGAGAATTTAAGTTAGAATTTAGTTTCTTGTGCTTGTATGCCTTTAATAACTGAGCCATCTCTACAACCCATTGCTATTTTTTCTTTAGTCTCCTTTGCTAGAAAATTCCTACCCAGTATGATCTGTCAGGGACTAAGAAGATTCCCTCAAAGTAGGCCAACAAACAGCTGTCACAGATGAAGAAAATGCTTCTATTAAAGAAGTGAAAAAAAAACCCACCATGTTCTGCACCTTATCAGACTTGGAATTATGGCTGGGATAGAAATGCTTATTGGTTTGGCTGAGGATGTTGCTCAACTGGGAATATATTACAGGAGGGTGCAGCATAGTTCTAACCAATATTATTCATCACACTTTAATATGATGATCTTTGCAAATCCTGGATGTGACCATGTCATTCCCCTGCTCTATAATGCTTTCAAAAATCCTGTCCAGAATTGCTCTGAGCTTGTGAAACTCCAAGTAGCCATCCTTCATTGCACTAGGTTGCCTCTCTGTCTTGACCCCATGAAGTCTCTTCTAATCTTCAGAGGTCATCTTCTCTCCCACCAATGTACATTTGCATTTACTGACCCCCCTCATCCTTGATTTGCTGTTTCAACTGTTCTGGTCTTAGTATTCTGGCCAAACTTCTCCAGGATGACCTCCATGGAACTTCAGACTGTCAACTTGATCACTGGACCAACTGGAGTGCTCTGCTCCTTTCCTCCAGGGCACAGATGGCGGGTGGAGCCTTCCTTCTATTTAGAAGCAGTCTTCACTAATGGCTTTTGTTACCACTGTGCCATATGCCCTTATCTACTTTTTGCTCATCAGCCCTCCACCTACCTGCTTTCTAGTTCTATCCTGACACACAGTAGATCCTTGAGAAATGAAAAAAAGAGCTCTTTATTATGCAGCTCTAAGGAGCCAATGGGAAAAAAAAAGGAAAGTGCCTATGGTATGAGAAGGTGCCCCAAATTCTTTGAAGTAAGCAGGAAGGTCCGTGACTCTCAGGTGGCATCCTAACACTATCTCTTGATCCTAGTTGGAAACTGAAGGTAATTTTCTAATGAATACAAAAAAAAGCCTCTAGATGTGCTAAGAGACCAACAGCAGGAAGAAACTCATGAAATGATGAAATACATGGAGGGAAAAAGTGTAAAAGAAGTAAGCCAGCATGGTCCATGGCTAGATATCATCTGCTTAAGCACACATGCAAAGGAGCAATAGCATGTGTTAAAGTAAAATCAGCTTATACATGTACCCAGGTCTATGCTCTCTCTCTCTCTCTCTCTCTCTCTCTCTCTCTCTCACTCACACACACACACACACACACACACACACACACACACACACACACACATATATATATGAAGTGAGCTAAAAAGATGCCTAGGTAGGTTTTTAATCCACCCATATTGTGAAATATGATTTAACATTTAGAAAAAAACAACTAAGTTGGGCCAATGAGGTGGATCATCTAGTAAAAATGATTGTCCCCAATTTACAGAAGGCCTGAATTTGATCCTTGGTACTTACATAGTGGAAAGATGAACCAACTGTTAAAATTGTCCTCTTGCTGGTTATCCAGTATGAAATAGTCAGCTCTGAAAACAGACATACAATGTGATATTATATAGACCAAGTATGGTATATTTAGGAATATATATGGATATACATACATTCATGCAATAACTATTAAGGAAAAAAGAGGCCATGGATTTATAAAAAGAGAAAGGAGAAATATATGGTAGGGTTTAGTGGGAGGAAAGGGAAGGGAGAAATGTTATAATTATATTAAAATTTCAAGAAGGAAAAAAAATAAAAAGTTGTTCTTTGTCTTCTATACATGTAATATAATATGGTACTTATTTGTATGCACATATACATATACAATATATAAACAAATATAGCTTTTAAATGAATATCAAATTAATGCATGAATATTAGTAAATAATAGTGTCAAGATATATATATATATAATTAATGCCAGCAATTGCATAATTAAAAATAATATTAATGCATTCTATTCAAATGCATTTATATAGGGGCAACTAAGGAAAGGCTGCATGTTCATTCTAATATAGTCAGTAAGTAGGTGAAAAACCGTGTCCACCCCTTACTCTCTGAGTGACTGGACTCAAGATTGGTGAGGTGCCCTTGCATTTCTCCTGTTTATGTTTACAAAGTTCTAATAGATCAATGAAGAGAAATGTCACAGAATCCCTGGGAGGTTCTTAGAAAAATCAGCCAGCCAAGTCACACTCTGTGCCAGGGTGTCTTGGTCCAGAGGGCATATGTGACGACAGTTGGAAACATGGTACTAGCTATGTAGGGGATGGGGCGTTGGCATGGAGGCAGGGAGGCTGCTGATCAGCATACAGATGGAAACATGGTGCTAGCTATGTAGGGGATGGGGCGTTGGCGTGGAGGCAGGGAGGCTGCTGATCAGCATACAGTTGGAAACATGGTGCTAGCTATGTAGGGGATGGGGCGTTGGCATGGAGGCAGGGAGGCTGCTGATCATCATACAGATGGAAACATGGTACTAGCTATGTAGGGGATGGGGCATTGGCATGGAGGCAGGGAGGCTGCTGATCAGCATGCAGTGTGCAGAAAACACTCATAACAGAGACACAGCCAGTCCCCAATGTGCACAGCGCCACCACAAAAACATCTGCTCTTTGACAGTATGATGATGCCCTGTGCTAGAATGGGGAGTGTCAGAGAGTGCTCAAATAAACCTGCCTCTAAACTCCTAGGTTACTCATAAACCCTTCTTAGCAGTCATTCTACAGCCTGGATAGGTCACAGACCAATGCTGTATTGGTTGCCTTTCTGATTTCTTTGACTACATCCCTGACAAGATCAATATTAGGGAAGAAGAGTTTATTGTGGCTCCTGGTAGAGGAGATTCAATCTAGCCTGGGTAGAGGCAGGGGTAGGCGGCATTCTGTCACATTGTGTCTGCAGTTGGCAAGAAGAGAATCAACAGGAAATGTACCTGGGCTGTAAAACCTTAAGTCCTGCTCCCAGTGCCTCAGTTTCTCCAGCAAATCTCCTTCTTCAACCCATGACTTTACCCAATTGTACCACAATATGGGGGTCAAAGTCCAAACACAACATGCACTCAGGCTGAACTGGTGAGGGCATATTAGGCGAACTTGAATAGCTTACTGAGCTGTAGGACACACGATCTGTTTCTTTTTGATTTACCACCTACACCTTTCTTTGGGTCCCGATTTTGCTCTCCACACATTTATCTGAAATTCAATCTAATTTAGAAGGGGGATGATCCCAGCCCTCCATTTTCATTATGTCCATTTTACTTTCTCATAGTTGGCTCACCAAATCTCATTAGCATATGTAAAAATGAGAGAGGAGCCAATGCAGATTCAACATAAACCTTATATCAGCTTGATCAAATTTTAGTGATTGTTCTGAGTGCAGAAAATCCCTCTCCCTTGTCTGTGTAGCTTCTCCTAGTGTGTGATTCAAATGACAAATGACCCCCAGACTTTACTGTTAGCATATTCAAGTTCTGTTACCCAAGCATAAACTAAAAATATTCTGAAGCACATTTAACATTTAGCAGCGAATGACACCTACAAATACCCTCCAATGAAACGGGCATTACACAGAACTAAAATAGCCTAATACGTGAGAATTCTCTTCTAATCATTCTTTCTAGACTTGAGGAACTTCATCCTATTTCTTTGAAAGAATTATTTCCCACCCACTGTCACAGTTACAAGAAGTGTTCTCAAATGGAAACACACTGAGCGGTAAAACAATTTACATCCGTGTGTGCACATTTGTGGTTACACACGCACCACAGCAGGTACATGGAGGTCAGTTCAAGTCCCAGGAGTTAGTTCTCTCCTTCCACCACGCAGGCTGGAGGGCTCTAACTGAAGCACTCAGACTAGGCAGCAAATGCCTTTATCTTCTGAGTCATTCACTGGCCCAATGAGTAGTTTCTTTAATACAAAGATGATAACTTGCACCCAGTTCAATGATTCCTAGCTTTATTGTCTTTGTCGTCTCTGACGTTTGAGAAGAGCAGTTATCTGGGCCATGTTGCTACCCTTCTCTACACCCCTGAGAAGAATGGTCAGCAGTAGAACAAGACCTGAACACTGGGGCGTCCTTATATCCCCAACCCCACCTGCACATTCTAAGACTGTATCTGTTATTCAGCAAACGGAACAAAGACCATTGAAGTTTTACCTTCCAAACAGAACCCAAAGTTCCCTCCTAGGAGGCAATATAAAACTGCTGTCACAAAACTGGGAGAAGGTTGCTAGTGGGAATTTACTGAATGGCATCACTAATTAAATACGACACTCTGGAATTAATTGACAGCCTGCACTTAAGAATATAATTGCATATTAATCAACCATTTGTAGACAAAAGTTCAATGCTATTTATTATATGAGGATAAAACTTTTACCCCCTCCCCAATCTTCAAAGCTAGGGATTCAACTCTGTCCCTTAATCGTCTCTGAAAATAAATCCACTGTATTTGTGTTTGAGGGGGTGAGTAAATAAGCAGGAGTTTCCAAGGGGAGCGACACCGAGGGATTTATCATGAAAAGAGCAATTGCAGACATATGTCATATGTCATTACTGGAGAGTTGGCGACAGTGCTATTCATTATGTGGTTTCAGAGGGTTCTAAATTAGAGAAATGGATTATTGGAAGTGGATGATTTCCCCAGATTGCTCCTTAATAGTGACTAAGGGGTCAGCATTGCTCACATTTGCAATGAAAATGGGGCCAAAACCCAGCAGTGACTGATGGAAATGAAACGTAAGGCCCGTTGGGTATCAACTTGAGATGCTACCTAATTGTACTCCTCTTGGTTAGTTTAAACGTCCCAGGATCTCAAAGGTTGAGGTGGCCCCAGAAACTGCAGAGACGGCAAAGAGAGCGGTGTCTTGGTTCTTTACCTCTGAGCTTCTTCAGGCCTCCTTGCTGCAGTGGGTACACACAGAAGTCATTACTTTGCCAACAAAAAAGAAGAAAGAAATTTCTCCACACTCTCTTCTGCATTGCTGGGGACTCGGTGCTTTCACCCTTTGAGGAATAGTCCTGGTCTATTCCGAGTGACCCTGGCTCCCCTCCGAATGAGCAGCCTGCTGCTGTGTTCACTCGCATAGGGTGGAGCTATTAGGACCTCTGAGAAGTGAATTAATTCATGGACAGTGAAGAACAGTAGACAATCTATTTGCTTATTCATTAGGCATGGTCTCAGGTAACCCGGACAGGCTTTGAAATCCCCACATCCTGGAGCAAGAACTGGAACTCCGGACCCTCCTACCTCTACCCCAGGAGCTCTGGGATTACTGGTATGCAATACCATGTTCCCTTTATGCTGTCCTGAGGTTGGAACCAGAGCTATGCACATGCTAAGCAAGTACTCAAGTACTCTATTTTCTGAACCATGTCTGTCTCTATCTATCTATCATCTATCTATCTAACTATTTATCTATCTTGAGGAAAGGGTCGACAGTATGTTGTCCCTCATTATTAGTTTCTGATAGTCTTATGTAAAGAAGGAAAATTCTTCCCCATTGTGAAAATGCTAACAAGAGGCAGCTGTATAGGGCACTGGTCACCCTGACTCTTAGAGTCACACTTCCAGGGTGCTTGCTTGAGTTTTGCATCTAAAAATCAAATTTCTCTTTGAACATTTAACTCAAACCCCAGGCCATTCTGGGGATGTCTCCACCATGGAGCAAGCCCCATCAAGGCAGGCCTTTGCAGAACCCTCATTTTGCAACTTTCCAAGTTTCAAAGCTCAGGGGGAGTCTGGCTGTGCATATACACAAGGCTCATTAATATCATCATCTACATAATCAGAGTAGGAAACTAGCTTGGTCTTGTTTTGATCAAAATTATTCAAGCTTCAGTGCCAAGAAGACTTTCAGATCTTAGTGGCTTCATGATGTTAAGGTGTGTAGCTGCTTCTCTGTGTCTACCCACAAGAGTGTGAGGTACGGACAACTCTATTCTTCTCTGTGTCTACCCACAAGAGTGTGAGGCACGGACAACTCTATTCTTCTCTGTATCTACCCACAAGAGTGTGAGGCACGGACAACTCTATT